>JAUCNQ010119505.1:0-10780 GCA_032352715.1 Bougainvillia muscus
TGCCCGCATCATTATATTTAGACTCAGGGAAAAACATATCCATTTTGGATCAGACTCAGGGAAAACAGTATCTTTTTTGATGCCAAAACTCAGGGAAACTCTGGGATTTTTTTTTAAACAATCCTGTCTGAACCCTGTCTTAGAATAGGTTGGACTTACTAGATGAGTTTCTTATGTCGCTGAGCTCAAGTGACTAGAGTTTCTTATAAACCGGTTTCTTATAAAAAAAAAAAACATGTAATGTCTATTAAATGGTTATACAAACTTAAACAATCCTGAAGCATCTTGATGCAGCCATTTTGTTACCATTAGACATTAAAGATTTGAGAAAGCTAAAAACATGGACCGAAATAACAATGAACCGGTTTAGGTTATCACATCTTAAATCATATCGATTTTCGTCGTGAACACAAAATATTGACTTTTTGCTAGAATTGATACAGTTAAAAAATAGAAAAAAACTTTTGTATTGTGAAAATTAACTATATTAAATACCTTTTTTTCGACTTCAGCAAGCAAAAACACAAATGTTTTCAAGCATCATGTGACTTGGATTATAATGAACCTAATAACTGCTGAATGTATTTAATGATTCGTTATCAATCTTGTAGGTTACCGATGAAATGATGGATGAAGCAAATGATAAACGCAGTGAAGCTCAATCCTATCTCAGTGATGGTAATTTAGAGGAAGCTATTAAATCATTCACAGAAGCCATAAAGAAGAATCCACACTCGGCTAACCTTTATGCAAAGAGAGCATGGTATGCATTGCATTTTGTTTTCTGACATAGAACATTTGAATATTTATTTGGAATGAAAGGACTTTTATTCAGTGGAAAAGTTATTGTGGATTATTAAACAGCGTTGCAAATATTGATTTGTTTTTTTTGGTGCAGTAACTTTCTTTGATAAATTATGAAAATAAGAGTTTGCTATAAAAAGGTAAAATAAAGCAAATAAGTCATAAAATCGTATCATTTTCATCAAAGATCAAAGATGGTGTGTGTTTGTGCGTACTAAGTATGCAGAAAAACACCTCTTCCTGAATGAGCATTTATACGAATTTCCAAACGAATTTTATTGTAGTTAATCTCTTTCTGTCTTTCTTTAGTGCCCTGATTAAAGATAAACGTCCAAAAGCTGCCCTCACAGACTGTGAGAAAGCACTAACAATAAACAAAGACTCTGCCCAGCCTTACAAATGGAGAGGAAGAGCTTACAGGTAACGTTACATGGAACCAATTAATACAAAAATGAAAGGAGCATATTTTTATAGAGCGTCCACGAAATTCGTATTGCAAATCGTACCACTTTCATTTCATTCTTAGTATGTACAAAGACACTTTGATATGAATTTTAATAAAAAAAGTTTCTATACAAACAAAGTTTTTCCCATACTTTCTCAGGCTAGTTATGGACTGTACCAAAAATAGGTGAATTCTTAATTCCACCTGAAGGCCATTGATTAGCCACTATATGGGGCATGTATATTAAGCCTCTTCGCTTCACCCTGTTTCCCATGGGCTCCCGCGAGAACTTATTTCTCCTGGGGGGGGGAGATTTGCCCCCTACCTAACTTCCGTCAGAGCAACTTTTAGAAGTTGAAACTTAGCACATACATAGTACTCAATAAGTGCTTTCTAAAACAACAATTGTTTTTATGCAGACGTCAACATTTTTTGCTGACGTCAGCAATATTTATCTGAAAATTTCACAAGGTGGAAGTGCTAGAAATGACGTAATGGCTGTATATGACCTCATGCAACTAGTCACGTGGTTTAATATACATATTATGAAACAACTTGGGGCAGGTAGTGTACATGCAAAGTTTCATTGCCTAAAGTCATTGCAAACTGAGGTTATGCTTGCTCAAAGTTTATAAGGATTTGACTGTAAATAACCGTAATTTTGATAGGTGGTCTTGACTAATGACCTATAACTTCTGTTCTAAAATTGGTATGACCCTGAAACTTTGCCAAACCATGCAAAATAGATTTATACTAACAGTGATCAAGTATCAACTGCTAAAACATAGAGCTTCAAAAGTTATTGGAAAGCATATTTGGAAAACGAATGGAAAACGCAAATTTGTGATACTGTCCATAACTATCCTGAATTTGAAAAGATTTGATAATGACATACTTTTGTTTGATTGTTATGCTATATACTTGTTGATTTAACACTTTTTTGCTTTAATTTTTGGTTTCAGGTTGCTTGGACAATATGAAGAAGCGTATCATGATTTTCAAACTGCTTCTCGATTAGATTTTGACGAGACAACATTTGACTGGCAAAAAGAAGTTGAATCTAACGTAAGAGAAATCTCTTTTAATCATGCATACGCTGTTTCCAATATTAATTGTATGCTAAGTCCATAGTTTGACCATAAGGCCAACTTCCGTCAGTATTTTACTTTAGTTTATAAGTACGCAATTGATGGATATCATAAAATTGTTACCAATCCTAGGTTCTTCTTACGCTTTTATGATATTTATCATTATGCTATTTCTCTCTCTGCTGAGCACCAATTAACTAATCGATCATCGTAATTATTTTCCTTGTGATTAGTTTGCTTGTTTTCTATTACTTAACAACATTTCAGCTAGTCTCTAGTTCCTATCATGACGTCAACGTTGTTTGCCATGTCCCGTATGATCATTTTATAAAAATACAAATTTTTATACTTTGTTGGTTCGTTCGCGCCGAACTACGAGTCTATACTTAGTGATTTCCGGTGATTATTCTATTTCTCTCACGTGAGTGTTAGGGATGGAATAATGATTGGTTACTTCTTTATCAGTCCATCGCGAACGCATTAACAATACTTGTATATAAAAAAAATATTTGTAACTATATGGGACTAAGAGCCGTTGTAATATATATATAATAAGGTATATATTATAAGGTATTATAAGGTAACCGGAAAGTAGTTGTGGGACTCTAGGCATATTTTTGCTTTTCCTGAACCGAGTGTTTCCTCTTGTTTTCACTAATTTTATGGTTCATCCTTTATTTATTGTGGATGTACACAAATTTGTTATTGCAAATAAATTTACCATTTCCATCGCATAACAAAATGTTTTACGTATTCTTAGTATGAACAAAGACACTTCTTCTGAATAAAAATTGAAACGAATTTCCATACGAATTTTGTGGACTGCCCATTAGAAAATTGGCTAAATAAAATTTGATTAAAAATATTATATGGAAATAATTTCTTGATTTTGGTTATGTCGCATGAGACAGCCTCGTCAGTCTCAAACAATTGCTGTAATTCGTTGCATAGTTGCATTTTCATCTAAAAAGAAGTGCCATTGTACATATATAGTTCTGAATGAAAATTGATAAGGGTCCGTCTCAAAAATTCGCTTCACAAATCGCTTCATCTAAGATGAAAATTAATAGGAATAAAGCGAATCGGAATAGGAATGAAGCGAATTTAAGCGCAACCTAAGAATGAAGCGAATTTACAAAACGAATTGTTAATTCGGTTCCTTAACTATTCCTAATATGTTATTTTAAAACCGCTGAAGGGGGGTGGGGGGAAGGTCAGATCAGTTTCATAAGGGAAATATATATGTAGAAGAATCTTTTTCTCTGAACACTAGATACTTTACATAAAAGGGACACTTTATATTTTAGGCTAAGAAAATGATGGAACATAAAAGAAAATATGAACGCTTACAAAAAGAAAGAGATATTAAACGAAAAATGTAAGCTTACTGGTCTTCCATGTTGAAATTAATTATTCATGGGTTTCTTATGCATGCGCAAATGTTTTGGCTACCGTCCGTTCACTCATTAGTTTTTATAAGCATAATTAGGCTCTAACTAAAAAGTTCTCTTCTTTAAGCATAACTTATCTTAAATTAGTAGTGCAGATATACTTATGACGACTTATACTAAGTATTACTCAATCAACACTACGAAATAATAGAACCAGCATATCAAACCATCCAGTGGATAAAATCAACAAACCAGCGAATAATACTATTTCCAAAGTTCATGACAAAATCAAATTAGAATGAGTCTTTCCATGTAAGAAACACAAAACACTACCTGAGACATGCCACTTATCATGCACTTATGTGAGGCGCCACCAACACACTTCGTACAAACGAGTGGAGCGCTACCAACCACTACATTCAATAGTTGTTCTTACATAACAGGGTTCGAATTAGAAAGAGAAAGTCGATTTGCTAAATATTGCGAGCTATGCAAAGAATTTTCTCTCCAGGTAGGGAAACTGGAATGGAAGGGGAGCGTTAAAGTCTCGCCAGTGGAGAAAATGTTTTCCTATAGGCCTATCAAGGGGGGAAGATTATTGAACCCATTAAGTTCTCAGAAGTAAAACTATATGTTTCGCATTGGCTATAAGTAAAATGTTTTTAACGAGAACTTTATTTAAACAAAAAGCCAATTTTGGTTTCGCAATTAAATACATTTGCCACTGCATTTGATTCGCAAAATGTTCAATTCACCTCGCTAATTACGAATTGCGACCTGCTAATTCGAACCCTGCATAAACCAATAAATAACAAATACGACAATCAATACAAAATAAAATATGAATTTGTCAACATCTCAGTGATACATTAGCAGTTCAGTTTCGAATCCTATTGCTAGACTGGCTTTTGCATCAGAGAACATACATGGCAACCGGAAATGAGGTCTCTGTCTAATAAAGTTGAAACTGAAAGAAGTTAAAAGTCTTTGTTTGCAGAATTAAAATATCAATATATCATCAAAATCATGTAAACGTGCAGTAACGTGGGACTGGGAAGCTATAGATTGTACTTTTTTGATAAGCTGAAGTGTCCAATCAACTTCCCAGATCAATCTACAAAATTTTAAAGAAATTTTCATCTTCTTTCCTCTAGCAAATCATACTCCAATGATATAATAAGCATACGCTTAGCATATAATTAGGCTGAAAAAATAATGTTATTAAGTATAACTGAGCTGGAGAATTTTTTTGCCCTGCTCATAAAAAATAATAATCCACAACTTGATAAGGGGTCTAATCTACAACACGGAGGCAGTGTAATAAGGGTCATGTTTATGTAAATAGCCATAAAAATATCTAGCTTTCAAGAAAAACTATAGGTAATTTTAGGACTATTTTACATTAAAGGGGCACTTTCACCATCATTTGTCCGAATGGCGGAAAAGCCTAATTGGTACGAATTTTGTGGACTGTTTCTAAGGAACAATAATGCAAATACGACAATATCAAATTCATGTGGAAATTCGTATCAATTTTCATTCAGGAAAAGTGTCAGTATGCATAAAGACATTTGTTTTGTGATGAAAATAGTATGAATTTTGTTGACGCAATGTTCCTATTGATCACAAGTAAATATATTCGTTGTCAAAAAAGGCTTAAACGTAAACCTTTATATTAAATACAATTCTTTTTTAATTAGTAAAGAAGCAAAACGACGTAAAGAAGAAGCTGAAAAAGCAGTAAGTAGAATTTTACAGTATTAGTATTGTTAGTAGTATTGTAAGAAATTCGCTTCATTCCTGTCAATTTTGAGAACGAGTGTTGTCTCTTAAGCTGAAAAAGCAGTAAGTAGATATTTATGAAGGTAGATAGTTTTGGGTGAAGAAGGATTGTGGTCCTTGAGAGTCGTTTCACATTTGCTTTACTTCGTTTCACAGCAATTTTTTCATTTTCATCTCAGATACGCAATTGTGCATACAAATTAACTAGAATGTTAGTTCTATTTTTGTTGCTTTGGAAATTTGTAATAAATGTTATGGAGAGACCTGGTTTCAAAGCACACAGATAATAGATACAGTGCTTCATGAAAATATCAGCTTTCTTAAACCATGTCCTTGTTTTTATAGTACCAGCGTGAAAAGGAACGTGAAGAAAGACAACAATCTCAAGGTGGTTTTCCAGGTGGTTTCCCTGGTGGTTTTCCAGGTAAATACTTAAAATTTAGGATGAAAAGAAAGAGCATTAACTCTCGTCTTTACTTCGTTTTACAAATCGTTTGTTTTCAGATCAGAAGAAGTGTCATTCTACATAGAAAGTTCTTCTCCTTAATAGCACTGATTGACATATAAAGTATGCACATACGAACTTCGTCTGAATGAAATGCAGAAAATTTTGAGTCAGCTCTTTATTATATTTTTAAGTTTTACTGCGGTAAACCTTTCAGTTGTAGGAGATGATGAACTTCTAAAGTTTTAGGGACTGTCCACTTGTAGGGACTGTCCACTCTTGGTCTCTTACAAATCTTGGTTTAAAACAAGATTAATTCACACTCGAGTTGATGTTATCTACTCAAACACTATCCACTGTCCGTTCTAAAAGAGACGTCCACAAAATTCGTATGTAATTCGTTTCAATTTTATAGAAATACTTAGTACCTTTTTTGTATTTTTTTTTTTTAACTTCTTCATCTCTCCCATTGAAAGTCAAACATTCGGTCGTATTCTTTGTATTTTTTTACAGGTATGCCTGGTGGTATGGGCGGCATGCCCGGTGGTATGGGTGGCATGCCTGGTGGTATGGGCGGTATGGGTGGTGGAATGCCCGGTGGTATGGGTGGTGGAATGCCAGGTGGTGGTGGTGGTGGTAAGTTCTATGTTTTTTTGTAGCAAGTAGACTTTTAGAGAATCCTATAAGAATAATAATAGTAATAAATAGTTCTCAATTCTGCTGGTATATCTAATGTGGGCGTTTGTCTCAAAAATTCTTTGTAATTTGTTTCAAAGATAAAATAACATCGTCTTAAAAATTTGTTTTATAAATTGTGTGATTGTAATCTCTTGCATGCGTACCTACTTTTCCGAGGTTAAAACCATCTTCTAATATTTCCTTTCTTTTTATCAATAGGTATGCCCGATCTAAATGCATTATTAAGTGATCCAGAGCTTTTGTCAGCTATGCAGGTTAGTAGAATTAAAAAGTAACTTGGGATATGATGCACACTTCAGTTAATTTCAACTTAATGATAGTTGGCCCTAATCAAGGCTTATTATGTATTCTCAAATTGCACCCTGCCTTTGAATTATACTGAAGTTTCTGTTCTAGGTTTGAACCTGATTATATGGTTTAATTGTTCTATTTTTCTCTCAAGTTCGAAATATATTCCTTAGTTTGCGTAACGAACATTTCCATTGTTATGCATTACGCGAAGAGTTTGTCGTGTCGCTGAAAAGTTGAAGTCAGTTCAACTTTTTACGCGTATGTTTCTTACGCGAACAGTTTCCGTGAAGTGGAAATCCGCCTTTTAAGGACCGTCCACAAAATTCGTATCTTAATACGAACCATTTTCATCGCACAAAAACACTCATGTATGAAAATTTCGATACGAATTTTGTGGAAGGTCCCTTATCTGTAGCGTGTTTTTTGTCTTCTTCTTCAGGATCCGGAAGTAATGGCAGCTTTTCAAGATGTAAGTAAGAATCCAGAAAATATCAGTAAATATGAGGGTAATCCAAAGGTTAAGAATGTCATCGAGAAATTACAGAAAAAGTTTGGTGGAGCAAGTGGAGGAATGCCTGGTCAGTAAAAGTTGTTCAAGAAGAAGAAGTGTTAAGATACCACCGGTGGAATATACTTGGTTAACGTTACGAACGTTTGAACACGTAAACTTGTTTGCTACCTGAGTTCGACTGGTCATAAACGGAACCATTGTCTTCTTTGGCTGCATTAGTAAAATCTGCAACAGCCATGTTTGCAAGAGAAACTTAAAGAAACCGTGCTGTTGCTAGCAAAAGTACAGTTTTTTTAATATTTTTCCTTTAAAAAACTGGTTGTTTATATGCAGCCTTGGATGTAAATAAAAGCATTGTGAATTCTTTGAACACGCAATTCACATCTTCAATTTTTATATACACAGTTTTCCTATACTTGTGGTGTTTCTAAGCTCTCTGTTGTGCCTCTGCAATCACAGAACGTTCGTGAACAGAAGTGGCGGATCAAGACCTACTAAGAACATCACGATGGAGAGTTTAATTCTTAATAGCTTAATGTATGGCGATGGTCTTTCAAGACCATGACCATACATTGAGCTATTAAAAATTCATGATTTCGAGTCTTCATATTACTGCTTTGACTACTTTAGGATCAAAAATTATTGCGAGCAGAAATTTTCGCGAGACGGAAAATTCGCAAAAATTTTGCATTTTCGCGAATGATCGATTCTAACTTTTTATCGAGGTAATAATTTTCGCGAAAGGAACAATCAACCATGTTTTTTTTTGTCAAGATTTTCAAAAATCCTACCAAATAGGAGCTTTATTGATGGAAAAAATCCAAAAATTCACGAATGTCAAGTTTTCAATTTATTTCGCGGCATAAATATTCGCGAATCGTCCTCTATGAAAAAAATTCGTCACTTATTTTCGCGAAAGACCTAAAATTCGCGAAATTCGCGAAAATTTCTGCTCGTGATTTCTGAGCCTAAAGTAAATAAAAGCGTGTTCTAATTGCCTCTGATTAGTTTTGAATAATAGATAATATTATAGAACAGGGTTCGTACAGTCAGGGAAAGTCAGGATGAAAAGTATGCTTTTTGCCTTGGTCAGGGAATGTCAGGGAAAGTCAGGGAATTGAAAATGAGAGTCAGGGAAATTGTTTGAAAAGTCAAGAAATTGTACAAACCAACATGGTGTTTGTATAATCTATGAAAAGTACAGTAGAAGATCTCGGGTGCGAATAGTAAAACTGTAAGTTTAAACTGAAACAAATGCTGCTATGAATAAAAAAGTCAGGAAAACAGATATCAAATTCAGTTAAAAGTCAGGGAAAATAATGTCTTTTTCAGCAACATGGTCAGGAACAGTCAGGGAAATATTAGAATTCAAACCTGTACGAAACCTGAAGAAGCTTGATATTTTGGTGTATTCTATTCTATTCTATTCTGAAATACCATATATTTCAACCTCGTCCCCAGAGCCTCTTCAAATTAAATCAAAAAGCGAAGAGGCTCTGGGGACGAGGTTGCATATATTTTACATACTTCTATGTTGTTGGTTGTCGGGACATCCAACATGACTCGTTCCTCTCTTTCTCAAAGAAAACCAGCCCCAAGCTTTCACTTTCTTGTTTCGCTTCTCAGTGCTGTCAGTAGCTTGATGTAATTTAGCAGGATAAAGTTGTGTCTTCGTGCATACGATGAAAATGAAACGGATTAAAAATAATTTTTGAGACAAATCTTAACCTGTTTGCGTCTTAAAAGCGTCTTATATGCCAAATGCTACTTATTTTATGAAGTTAAATCATTAGGAAACGTCTTAAAAATTCGCTTCACAAATTCGCTTCATTCCTGTCAATTTTCATCTCAGATGAAGTGTTATTTTGCATACTTTGTATGCACAATAACACTTCATCTCAGATGAAAATGAAGCGAATTTTTGAGACGAATTCTTAGCAAATTATCGATGATTCTTCCCTATAGTCTACTAGTCGTTTTTAAGTCAAATGTATTCGTGGGTACTCAAGTTTAAGCAATGTATCCAAATTGTGTATTTATTCTCGTCCCAGCATGATGAGGGGTGTTCATTTTAACCTATTACTCTTGGGTTAGATAATCGACATTTCTTATCTGTGCCACGAATATATGTTGTCTTTCCCTTGGCTTCTTATAATCTTTTAATACCTGGTAGTAACAAAATGGCCACACACACTTTAAAAATCCTGAAGAAAATTGCTTCAGGATTGTTGAAGTGTGTATGATCATTTGATGAGCATCATGCGTTAAAGGGATAATATCTTACGACTTTTAGGTTGGTACCTCTGGGGAAAACACTAAAATATTAACTATTTTCTATGGAAAGAAAGATTACTTAAACTCAATTTCTTCATGTAACACCCATGGGTATAATATCGTACTTATTTTTGCGGAAGAATTGCTTGAGGAAAACAAATAATTGCGGGTTCAACCTCGTCCCCAGGGCTTTTCGCTTTTTTACTATTTCCGCTTTCTCTCCTGATAATAAAAAAGCGAAAAGCCCTGGGGACGAGGTTGTTGCGGGTTTTATTTTTGCGGATTTGCCTCGAATCCGCAAACTATTGCCTCGCAAATTCACAGTTTAAGAGGCTGATCCGCAAAAATATTTTGAAATGTTTTATTTTTTTTTGAAAATTTACGCACATGTTGATGAAAATTAAGACGATTAAGACTTGTATTTCTCTTAAATCTTACAGTTCACTACTTTCCCGAAATCCGCAAAAATAAATCCTGCAAACTCATAGATTTTCGGCAAATCAGCAAAGATTTTCTGAAGCTCAAATCCCTAAAACTTAGTCCCGCAATTAATTCTTTCGCAAACAATTTCTACGAATAAGGTACTTTGGGAGAATATTTTGTAGAACGAAAGCAGCAGCAAATTATGATGGTTACATTATTCAGGGTTATATATAGTAGACCGAATCACCACAAAACCATTTAGCTAACTTAAAACCCAAGAAAAACTGCCCAAAATTATTATGTACGTGCACAATCTCGCCGTCCGCAGGGCTTTTCGTTTTTATGTGGTATAAAAGCAAATGCGTTTTCTATCCATATATAGAAAAGAGAAAAATCCTGAGGTTAATCCCATTAATTTAAAGTCATCATTGAAAATGATACAGGGAAAAGGGGAACGGTTCAGAATATTTTCTCGCCATGTTCAGACTTGGGCCAAACCTCAACCTCGTTACCAGCGCTTTTATTATTACTATTATCAAGGACGTATGAAATTATCTTTAATATTTATACAGGTTAGCTTCTTCAGAAAAAATAATTTCTGTTATCAATGAAGGACCTGTTGGAACA
>JAUCNQ010119516.1:0-10777 GCA_032352715.1 Bougainvillia muscus
ATCCTGCAGTTTTTACTGCAGGATTGTGTTAGTGAGTGTGACCATTTGTGGACACTGTGCAAAAAAGGGTTAACAATTTTATAGCTGCCCTAAAGATGCTCTGCCTCTGTCTTAGCTTATTCATCAAACATGAAACAAGTCTGGATCCTGCAGACAAAACTAAATTAAACCTTATTTCACACAAGTACAACTGGAAAACCTTAATCATGTGAAGGAAATCTTTGGTAAAGGCCATTTACCGGCAATCTACGTATCCAAATTTAAAAAAATTATAGTCACTAAAAACAAAAATGTTTGGATACGACACTGATAGCAAGTTAGATTTTTTTTTAACAGTGTGCATTATTGGGTTGAAATTAAAATAAATTTGCATTATTCCTATGCACATCTCAGATAAAATGTCTTTGTGCATACTTTGATGAAAATCTTAGATTAGAATGAAACGATTTATGACAGTATGTAAAAGGGTCCGTCCACAAAATCCCGTACCGTAATACAAACCATTTTCATCACAGAGGTAGTGTTTTTGTGCATACTATGCACAAAAAAAACCTGTGATGAAAATGGTATTACGATACGAATTTTGTGGATTGTCCCTAAATGAGTTACTATATAGGGTAATTTGTTGAATATCATACCCAAGCCATATGAGCAGTATGCCATTGGACAGGATCTCGTCTTTCGATTTCATCAAAACTTGGTCCATATCTAGATTTTGGAGCTGGTTTTGGTGTTTTTATTGCTTCTGCCATTATATATACACTTTGTTATAAAAATATAAAAATATTTGTGTGCCCAATTCTATATCACAAATCATCTAAGGGACTGTCTCAAAAATTCGCTTAAATCCGCTTCATTTTCACCATAGATGAAGTGTTATTGTAACACTTACGTGTTACAATAACACTTCATCTAAGGTGAAAATGAAGCAAATTGTAAAGCGAATTTAAGCGAATTTTTGAGACAGTTCCTAAGGGTGAATCTCCATTAGGCGATGTTTGAGCGCTCGGGCGCCAGAGATAAGTTCTGGGCATGTGCAGTTGATACATTATGCAATAATTTGTTGTTCTGAACTGAGCTCTGTGGTCGCTAAGGGAGTTCAATCAAGTTGAACTTTTTTTCTATTGCTGGGGAACTATGATGTCACTCTTGTTAACAGCCAATCAAATTAAAAGTCTGTGGGAAAGGCAGCTGTGTTTAATTTAAAGAATTTATTTCTTTTGTTTTTAAATAATAGGCGGTCAATTACAAAGTCTATAAATGGAGATTGAACGTCAATGCGCCACTCTCTATCGCTGTCACCTGAGCGCACAAAAAACGCCTAATGGAGATTCACTTTAAGAAGAAGTAGCTCCATGGCTTAGTTCTGTCCACAAAATTTGTATAGTATTATGAACCATTAACATCACAGATGATGAGGGGAGGGGGTATAGCCCTGTCCCGGGCCTAATTGAAAACAACGTTCTGGGCATGGAAGGAAACCAGAGGACGCTTGAGTAATTTCTCAGAGATAGGCTATTGCTTTGGTAACTTTCTTTTCTCCAGAAATAAGATACTTATACTGCCTTAAAAAAACTAAAAGCAATCCTTTTTGTATTAGATTGTCTACTGGCTATTGCCCTGCTGTTTGAAAAGGTAATTGCATAAAGTAAGCTGAAATGCCAAGTTACATGCCTCATGTACTTAAAAATGTTCAAGTTTGGAGCCAAAACTTTCCACCCGACAGGTTGTAGCTGTTTTTCTAGAAAGAAATGGGGTCACGGAGGGACAGGTCAAGGAAGGGAAACAAATCCGTATTTTTTAAATCAATTTTTATTAGAGGAAACACATGAGAAAAGTATATTTATACTGTCTCTACTATTCCCAGAGCCATTTTCTATCATTTTTGACATTTTCTGGCTTTAAAACACAACATCTTCTTCTCGCTAAAAACTCTTGTGGACCCGTGATTGTTAGTGGCTTCTGCAAATATCTAACCTAGGCTTGTATGTCTTGAATCTTTCTTTGTCACCTTCCGAAGTAACTTCTCATCTTACTTAACATGCCACACAATAACCCACATGCCCTCCTTTAACTTGACATGTCCTTTTAGAATTTGTGGGATACTGTTTGTATTAAAAAGGTCACGGAAGGACAAACATTTTCCAGAGAATTTTAACAGCCCTTTATACTGAGTATACCTAGACTATTTAATTTATACTATCTACTTACATTTCTCACATTGAAAATTGGTTTCCTTCTCAGAGTATTGTACAAGTAAATTATCTAAGCTTTCATGCAAACCGTGAAAGCGCCATTTTTGAAACCGCGTTTAGTGGTGCCATTATAGTGATTCGATGTTATGCTAAGTCAGCTTGTATGTCACGTGACTCGATGATCACGATTATAAAAGTCAAGCCAGTAGTCCATTCCAGTTCTTCTTGCTCTGCCATAGAGCCAGTGAATTGGTGCACTTGCACCCCCATTGTATTAGTGATGTATGCACTTGTTGTATTGGTGCTCTTATATTAGTGCCATGTGCACATTATATATTGGTGCGCTTGCACCCCCCTTTGTTTAGTGCTGTATGCACTCGTTGTTGGTGCACTTGCACCGTGCGGTATGCACATATATATTGGTGCGCTTGCACCCCCTTTGGATGGACCGAAAAGAGAACCGAGGATAAGGCTAAGTTAAGTCACTCTTGCATACTATATTATTCTAGGATACTGACAGCGTTAAGTTCGTACCTTAGTCAAGTTGCCGTCAAGCACATGGTTCCACTTTACGCCAATTTAGTTTATTGTTTTCCCGACCACACCGGTTTACAAAAATATTCAATTGTCCAGTTTCCGCGACTTTTTTTATTTACTTGCAGAAGCTTCGGAAAAAAAGTTAAAGAGCTGCTTTAACTGAAGCTCAGAACTGTTCAAATCGTTATTTTACATTGTACTAATTTGCCCTTCTCTGCGACTTTGTGAACAAAAACTAATACTTTTTAAAAGAAAAAAAGTCCAGACCAGGTGTTTCTAAATGAAGTGATGAATTTGGTCACGGAAGAAACAAGCATTTCATTGGAAGATAGAGTTTCTCATCATCGGGAATAAAAATGGGGAAAACTGTTGTTTATATATGAAAAAACCGAAGCGAAAAATGTGTAATCAAAAACCAATTAACAGCTATGTTAAGTGGGCGTTGGATCGGCGAATTTCATCACGGAAGGACGCTTTTTTGATTACTTGTAAATGCAAATTCACTTATCTTTTTGCCTGTATCATTATTGATTTCACATTACCTCTTCATTTGTCAGAAGAAACCACTCAGTAACTATTCTAACATGTCTTGTTAGGTTTTGTGAGAAACTTTTTGCATTAAAAAAGTCCGGGAAGTACAAACATTTTCTGGAGAAAATTTTGACAACCCGGCAACCAAAGGACACTCTCATTAAGAATACTAAATATACCTGGACTACTTAATACCTAAATACAATATCAAAAATATCTCTAACATTGAAATTTAATTTCCTTCTCAGAGTATTTTACAAATGATGTATATTCAATTATTGTCCTTCCGTGACTTTTTATTTTTTTCTTGCAGAAACTTTGGAAGCCTGTTAAAAACTAACTGTCTAAAAAAAACTAATTATTGAGCCAAAAATGGGCCACTCAGGTATTCTACTTGATACCATATCCAAATTCAAATTTACAATCTTACAGTATACCACATTTTACATTTTAAATTAGGCCCTGTAACTTTTGAACGCATGCAAATTTTTTGTTTTTGTTTTGATTTTCTGAAAGGTATGAAGCTGCTCTATATTAGATACACAAAAAAATCGAATTTGTTTTACTACTTTAAAACACATTTCTTTTTACTACCCCTGGTCAAAAATGGGTCTCGTTACCCCCTGGAATGATATTTTTCAAAATTTTTTTGCAATCATCCGATAGCCAATAGCTAATTTCATTGAGGCAATCAAAAGCTATTAAAAAATAATCACTTGGGAAGGCATTTTTGCCCCCGGCCTTTATAAGGTTAAAGGAAATAATTGTTATATTTCTAGAACACTCTATTAATATGTTGTATTTAGCTCTTTCTTTAATATTATTTATTGATTTCTTGTTTTTAAGGGAAATTCTATGGTGAATTTTTGAAAGCCAGGCCTGGTCAGAGGGCTTAAATTGGCTTGCTGGTCAAACTGCTTTGTTGCTTGTCGCCCCCCCCCCCAAAATTTAAGGAGTGTTCTCGGAAAGGAAATTTCATTTTTTTCCCCCATCAGGAAATAATTTCCACATCGTGAACTGTTACGGGTGGACAGTCAAATTTTGAAACTAGTCAAAATCTCAAAAAAATAGTCTCAATTGAATAACCTTAACCTGTAGTTTCCAAAATGGGGTCATTTGTCCCAAAATTCTAATCGGTTCGAAAATTATGCTCGTTTAAAGATGCATAAATTGGGTAAATATAGACTGCGAGCTATGAGTTTGCGAGTTAGTGAGTTAGAATATTGCCGGCAACCGACTGCCGGATAAATAACCACCGGTTTCAAAATATGTTTACGGGGGTATCTTATTTGCAATGCGGTATTATGGTACAGAGAAGATTAATGTGGTGGACATTTGTATGGGCCAAAAGATTTAAAACAAGTAATTTTCGTTTTTTGTGTTTATATACTGTACTGTACTAAATCTAGTGAATGTAATGAAGAACTGCCTACAACCTTTTTTCTCACCCCCGCCTATAAAGTTGAGTCACATGGCTATAATTCGAAAGTGTTTTCAGTTGATTGTGTTTACATAAGCTTGTCTTGTAGAAAGAGATAGATGCATATTTTAAAAATAATCGTGATCGCAAAGATAAAATCAATGCATTCTGTTCTCATGTTTCATTTTAAAGACTCCGACTTTGTCAGGTGTAAAAGCTTTCTATAACCTATCTTCAACCCCCGTATTACTTGTCGCAGGCTCTTACGAAAACGTGATCACTTACTAACATGGCGGCATTTCAGCAAGGCAACATGAAAAAGGATGCCTTCTGCATCGACTTTTGACTTTAATTTTCTTTAATGGCATTTCCCAGAAGCTGTGTATAGCTGGAACGGTTTTTTCAGTGGAGTTTAATTTGGGCAATGAAGGCCGACACAAGAAGGGTTCTCGTGAAGTCTCTTGTCGTAACACAGAATTCCTATTATGTCTTAGGCGAAATAGATTTTGACCTTTGTACCTTCTTCATTTTCACTGCGTTGAATTGTGGGAAAATTTTGGAGGAGCACACTTTTCTCCAGGCAAAAAAAAGTATTGTTAACTTAACAACATGCCTCACCCAGTCAAGGGATACAAAGAGTTCTACTCCATGTTTGGGCTTCATCAAGTTATAAAAGACCCCACTAGAATATGCTGCAACAGCTCTTCACTTATTGATCAAATTCTGAATAACTCTTCCGAAAAACTCAGTCAGTCAGGTGTGATCGATGTGTCTCTGTCAGACCATCAATTAATTTATTGCACACAGAAAAATAAAAAGAGACATAAGACGGGCACCCATAGACAAGTGAAGTATAGAAGCATTAAAAACTATTCCTTAGAAAACTATCTAAATGCGCTGTTAGATATTGATTTCCCAAACTATGAAGAGTTTCCTGATATTGACATGACCTATATGCTGATTTTATTTCAAGGCTCAGTATAATGATAGATTTTTTAGCTCCCATACAAGAAACACGGATAAAAAATAGTTCCAATGACTGGTTTGATACAGAGATAAAAGACAAAATAAAAAACAGGAATAAGCTTTTTAAAAAGTACAAAAGGTCAAGATTAGAGATAGATAAACAGCTATATAATCAGGCAAGGAATGAGACTGCTGACCTAATTGCTAAAAAAGATTTAGGATTAGATGACAAGCATTCTAACAAGAGTGCTTAAGTATTGTCTAAAAACTGAAAAGAATGATATCATCTTTGATGCTATGGAAAATGCAGACACTTTTAAGCAATATTTCTCCTCTCTTCCATCTAAGCTTCAAAACAAGTGCCAAAGCCTTCTGGTAAATATGGACCTAAATCTGTGAAAACAATTTAGAAGAAAAAGATGCCAAACAGAACCAAACTTGAACTCAAAGAGACATCAGTAGAAGTGGTTTGTGCCTTGCTTAAAGAGATTAAAAAGGATAAGGCTCCCGGATTGGATAATATCTTGGGTAAATTCATTCATGACGGTGCTGATGTCTTAAAAGTACCTTTGACACAGTTGTGCAATTTTTCCATAAAATCAACTCAATATAAGATATAAAGATTCAGAAATAAAACAGCATGTGAAAGTTAAATATTTGGGTTGCATACTAGACTCTTCCTTATCTGGGGAATCAATGGCAGTTAGCGTCATCAAGAAAATAAATGGTAGGTTAAAGGTTTCTGTACAGAAAAAATCGCTTTCTATCAACACCGGAAGGCTTCTATGCAATGCCTTGATACAGTCTCACTTTGATTATGCGTGTTCATCTTGGTATCCAAATCTAATAAATCACTTCAAAAGAAGCTACAGGTGACACAAAATAAGTGCATCCGTTTCTGCTTGCAGCTGGAAAAAAATAAATAAAAAAAAATAGAAGGGGTACTAGACCAGCGCTCGAAATAACTGTTTGTAGGTCGACGGTCAACGTGATCAGAGAAAATGAATATACGGCGGTCAAATGAAAATCCTGGCCGGTCCAGATGATCAGCATTTAAGAAATATTCAATATATATAATATATAATATTAAGTTATATTCTGGCGGTCAGTGACCGTTGACCGGCCGTTACTTCGAGCGCTGCTAGACGATCGCAACTCCAGCTTACTCTGCCTTTCAGGAAGACCACAATGGGGCAAAGAGGTCTTTCATACATTGGACCTCAAATTTGGAATAAGCTACCATCTGATGTTACCAGCTCGCCTAATGTAAACATTTTTATACATAGACTTAAAAGCTATTTTTTAGTTAAGCTGGAGCAGGAACAGTCCAATAGCTTTCCCTATATATCATAAGATTAGGTAGGTTTTACATTTGGTTTTCAAAAATCGTTTTTTTCCCATATAACTGCAGCAGGACCACAATGAAAATAAAGTTTATAACTTGTTTTGTGTTACCCTGACCATCAGCTTCTATTAAGACTAGACGTTTTTCTTTTTGCTTTATTTAACTTATTATATATACTATATTTTTCATTTTCGATTTATTTATATATATTTTTAACCTCTTTAAACAATTTTAACAAGGGTAATGATGGTGAATAAAACTTACTTACTTACTTATTTACTGGGGATTTTTGACAGTGGAAACCGGCCTTAAACAAAGCTCGAGTCGTACGATTCTCGTAAGATTATCCTGTTGAGGATATTATAGCGATATTATTAATGTTAACTTCATGCTTTTTCTTACGATCTTGTTGTTGATTTACAAATAAATGAATTTGGTAATATAGCTATCTAAAAAGTTGTTGATAGTCCAACCTCGATACCAGGAAATTTTGTATCTTTCTGATTCTTTGGATGGATCAGAAAGATACAAAATGCCGAGGTTGAGATTGGTTGATAGTCTAGATTTCCCTTAGAACAGCTGGTGAATAAATTAATTGGTATACGTTTGAAAATACTGCGGAAGTTATAATTATAGACTCTTTGGTTTGCAGTGTCCAAATATCTATGATATTTGATCGCAGACACAGTAAGATCATGCAGAGCTTGTTAATCTAGATAGAGTAAATGTTTCATACCGCTTTTACTCGAAAGAATACTCATTAATTTTTTTTTCAAACGGGGGGAAACGGAGTCGAAACAACGTTGTTCCCAGAGTGAGAGTGGGTTGGAGTCAATATACGGGAACCAGGAAAAAGAAGAAGAAGAAGAAGAGGTGTAGCTCTGGCGCCTCATAAACAGGCGCCATTTGTAAAAATAAACAAACCTTCCAAGACAGTGGTGAGAGGCATAGAGCGAGAGGGATACATATATAAAGAAAAGTTTGTTTTATTTCTGAAAGAACTTTACAACCCATATACTGAGGTAAAAGAAGAGAAATAAGCCAGCTGTACAGATGATACACGTTTACAGTCAGTAACTGGGGCTCCTCTAGCCTGTGGTGATTTCGTAATATCCTGGACAGAAGAAAGATACAAAATGCGGAGCGAAATGACAATTTTTTTCAAGCAGGTTAAACTTTATATTTCCAGTAATCGGTGACCGTAGCTTTTCTAACTCTCTAGTTCGCAGCTCGCAACTCACTAACTCGCAGCTCGCATTATACCCAGACTCCGGATCAAGGGATGAAAACGGCAAAATAAATGAATCTGAAAGTTAATAATTTGTGAAGTACCGTAAGATCGGGTGACTTTGAACGCTTTCGGAATGTTATCTTCTCTGCCTTGGCTTGCAGTAATGGATTTAACTTAGTGCAGGGCTCTTTAGTACAATACGGCCCTTGTTAACACAAAAATAAACGGTCCAAGACTATGCGGCGAGTTGTAGTGAGTCCAGATGCACCTAAAGACCGTTCAAAGTCAGCCGACGAGTTCCTGTGACCTTGAACAGCAGTGTTTCACGGGTGGTTCAAAGTCACCCGAACAGCAAAAAGACGGCAGTTTTTTCAATCTCAACAAAGCTGAACTGCAATCAAAATACACTCTAAAAGGCTTCTATGAAGGTACTCTGGTCACAACAAGTAAATTTTTGTCAAAAAACCCAGGATTGATGAGATATTGATGGATACTTCTTCCGCCAGGTGAACAACAAAATTTACAAAATTTACAACATGAAACGCAGAAATACAATACAAACAAACACTTTTATTGGTTGGGAATTTGTGTGTTCAAAGTCACCTGCATGTTCAAAGTTACCCGATCTTACGGTGTAGTGGCTTATTTTCACAAAATTTTCAGAACTTGCTCAAAATTAGACGGTGATTGAAAATATTTAAAAAACATTAATAAAAGTGGACAGAACTGTCCAAAATTAAGTCCCAATCCCCAAAATTTGTGACCGGAAGATTTTCAGTTGAAAATGAGCATCATCAAAAAGACCACTCAAGCCAAGGTGAGTATTTCTGGTTCCTTTCTATAAAAAGACTATCCTAAGAGAGCATAAAACTGAAAATCACTAGTGAAACAATGCATTTATAAAGCCCACCTGACACAAATCAAAATGTTTTTACAGAAAAATGGTGTCATAACTTAGTATTATAGACAGTTTGAAAGACAAAATTAATAGGATAACATTGTCTCTTACTTCTGAATGAGCTTCCCTAGCATCTCAAAGGCCAAACTCCGACGAAATAGTACCAAAAACTTGAAAATGAAAATGTAAAACATAACTATCAGCTTTTGTAGATCCCCAAATCTAGCCCCGTTTTCAATGTATTAGCAAACTAAACAGCTTAAAGGAATAATGCTCACCTTAATTAATCTTTATGCCCAGTTATCTTACTTAAAACAGAAGATAAAACTCTTAAATAAGCAGCGTTTATAGTTGTTGTTATTAAAAATGAACGAACGCCTTCCTTCGCTTTGCGTCCGCCATATTGAATTTTACCGCGAGGTCAAGTCACGCCATTTTTCTCTTGGCCTGGGTCTTCCGTTCTGACGGGCGCTGTCCACACTCGCTACCGCGGGCGTTAAAATTATTCATCCGCAAGGTACTTTGAAGGCAAACCGCTTTTGAGCGGCATAACAAGTGGTTTCAAAACTTTTTCAACTAAATCAATGGTCTTTGGGGTTGTCGTAGAGGTAAGTTTCTTACGATAAAAAATTACGGAAAGTAGATAAAATTAGCTTCAAAGTACAAATTTATCGATTTCTGAGACATGGTTGACCAAGATAACTCGAAACATATATGGGCGAGCAGCCCTAACTGTCCCGCGCGATGCCCGGTATCTATTTTTTCCCAACCTATTAGGATCAAAAGCGAAACAAGCAAGTGTTAATCGAGTTGGCATAAAGAAATTTCGCCAAAACGGCAGGTCTTCAAATTTTTTTAACGCTTCTGAATCTTTCAGTTCTATCGCCGCGGGATCATCAACATGCCCATCAAGTAAGGCGGTCGCGGAAAATATGTTCTGTTCGGGTCACATAGAGCCTTCGAAAGTGAGTCCTTCGCGGAAGAAAAATGTTTACCTACCGTCACTCATGCGATCAAAACGATCGATTTATGTATTTTAGCAAACGAATTTCCTCCGACATAACCGAAACTGTGGAAGAGTGTATTCTTTCTTTGCCTTCTCACATATCAGAACAAGCTCTCTCAATCAGATTTTATTTCCACGGTGTGCAACATTTGCAGGTCGCTGGTCAAGCAGGTCGCTGTAGAATTTTGAATAATCTAGACCATGAGTATTTTACTGAAGAATTTTGGATCTGTATTTTGACCGTGTTTATCAGTTTCTGTTGCAACCTCGTCCCCATGTATTTTTGCTTTTGAAGATTGTAAGTCGCTTCTCCTCTTCATAAATAAGCGAGTTGGTGAGGTAGTTTCTGTTTATCTATGTTCTGTTGTACCGGTACAGTATTTTTGCAAGTTAGTTTTACAAGCCTTGTGTTTTGAGCTCAGGGAAAGAAATGCCTCAAGTGAAACGTTCATTTGTTGAGCTAAAAACTCACTATAGCAGGGGAAACCCCAGAAATAATTATTCAATGAATCAGAGATGAATAAATTGATTTGTTAAAACATGTTGCTGTTGTCACAATAAACCAATCAGAAGTTAGTTAGTTAGTTAGTTAGTTAGTTAGTTAGTTAGTTGATCGAGCTTGCTCGGCATTGCATGACACGCTTTCTC
>JAUCNQ010119527.1:0-10775 GCA_032352715.1 Bougainvillia muscus
AAACAGGACCCACATTGATAACAGTGTTTCAACACTGAAGTGGCTATCCTGTATAAATAATCGTCAATAAATAAATAGATGATTTAAACATTTTATTTCTTAATAGCGTTTGATGATGATACAAAAGCAATTCAAAATTAATCAGTTTGAGTCTCCATTCTACTACTGGGAATATATAAAAGCATGCGTTTATAATCCGGTTGGAATGTTAGTAAGCATAACTGTACTAATGCTTCATAGCGTTGTGGTTCTGTTTACTAAGGTTTCTATGATTTGTCCAGTGGTTTCTATTTGACAATCACGATATGGTTCAACAGCTTCTTCTAAAGGATAATAAAACATGTTTATAACAAGTCATAAAATATACTGGATTTAAATGGCGATAATAGGGACAATTGCATACGATTATCAGAATTTTTAACGTCTAATAATGATTTATATCTCGAAGGATATCAAAGGCTATCATCCACACCATATTTTTGCGCCGGATCGGACCATGATCAGATCTCAAATAAGCATTAAACACACTAACAAAGTCAATGCGATGCGGTCCTGATTAATCCGGTATGATCAGAAAAACGTGGCAAGTTTTCAACATTTCCCCGATCCGTTTTGAAGCGAATCAATCTCGTGATCATGATATAGAACCGGTCACTTGATGTACTAAACGTTCTAAATTCTGACCCGATCAAGATGAGTAAATATTCTTACTTCTTATTGTGGCACATTCAGTACTAGTTTGATAAGATTCGGCGTTTTAACTGCTTTGCCTAGGTAAACCCAGTTTATGAATCCGCCTTCAGAGTCTCCATTTCACTGCATGAACACTTATGTTATCCTTTAACGATTTTACTAAATAGACTGCTAAAATCTATTGTTTATCTCCAGATTTCAGCAGGTTGCTTGATAAAATCCTTAAAGAAAAACATAATTTGTTATGCAGTGTTCATTGCTGGAACAAAGTTTTCTAAACTCATCTTCAGTAAGCATAAAACATTAAGTGATTTTACCTTCATACTTTTTTCGCCTTCGAGAATTATATAACCGGAATCCAAATGTTGCCAAAAGAAGCATTATTGAAAGTGATAAAATTGTTGTCACCCAGATTATATGCACTTTGCTGCTACTGGTCAAAGCTGAAATATAATTGCACACAATAGAGGATGTAGTGTAATTCAAAGCATTAATTTGGAGAAATTCTAGTTTGAATTCGAAATTGATAACTTTGAGTCTTCATCTTACTGCTAAAACAAGGTAAAAGCATTTTGAATCCGCAATCTTTTATTTTTATCAGATGGGTGAAAAACGTAAGAAATTTGTGATACCAGCAGTATGTAAGGTATGTTTAGTATACAGTTTTCAATCACTCCCTGGTACATTATTATATAAAATTATTAACAGATCATTTATCATGATTTGTGTTCCTAATTGATGACGTTGTAGACAGAAATGGCAGTTAGACAACAAAATTAGAGACAATTAAATTCTTTACAGTTAAGAAGTAGCCATTAACCCTAATAATACCGGGCTTTTTTGGTTTCAAAAATACCGGGGGGGGGGGAAAGTACCACACCCCCAAATAAGGTGTTAGCCTTATACTTACATCATAAAACTTAGCACAGTGGTACAACATCTCAAGTCCGTCATTCTGAATTCGTCGTTTCTACTATGACGTCATCGGTTCGGCGATGACGTCATAATTAAGTTTTCTTCCGGAATTTTGATGATTTTCTCAAATTAACGCCCTTGATGGAAACAGAAGCACTGAGCAGCTAAATTATTACTGCTCGACATAAAAATATGTGCATTACATTCAAAAATAATCTTCTTGAGGCTTAATTGGTCTATTAAAAAAAAGTTTAAAAATAATTATTTCAGGAAACTTGGTGGGATAATATTTTCAAAGGGCGTCTGGGCGCTAAAGGGCGCAGTTAATTTCAGATTTTTTTTTATTATTGTGTAGCCAATACCCCCCCCCCCCGGTCAGAATAGGGTTAAGGTCTGTGTCGTTTAGCAAATAATATTTGTTACTTTATATTTTTAGCAGAGTCTACAACATCAAAATAATGTGTCAAAGGTCCCATTCTTTTGGTCAAACAAGAATGCCACGATTACCCGTTTTATTGGATTTGCCGGAGTATATACCAAAAGAACAATCTCTCAGGCATCCATTGCACTTCTGATTGGGGTACCCATTCAGAAAATGACATAAAAAGTAGCTAGCTGACATTGATTATTATAAACCAAAAACTTAACTGTAAAAATAGGACGAATATGTTGCAGTGATGAGGCCGAAGCAAAACGGTTGGCAGTTATCGTGCATCATAAATGACAATAACAATAATGACAGATCATGGCAGATCAGACAACCAAAGGATGAACCGGAGAAACACACGGTGTTTGTGAGTAAGTTTTCCCCTTTTTTCCATACACCTCTGATAAGACATGCTACTAGAAGAAGTCATTTGTGGCAAACTTAATTTTCCCATGTTTGCAATAATTGCCATAAATTTACACGAAGAATATCTTAGATTTACTATAGTTCACCCATATAAACACCTAAAGAGCTCATATTATTGCTATGCAATATGGCATGGGTTTTATCGGTATATATTTTAGATGTTATGCAGAGCAACAAGATGAACAATGAAAATAAGTGGTCTTTAATAGTTACGATATTGTCCGTTAGCCTTAAGTAAAGATGTTAGTTTTAATTCCAACATCGTTCCCAGGGTTTCTCCGCTTTTTGATTTCCAGGAAAGACGACAAAGAAGGCCCTGGTATCGTTTCATAATTATGCAAACAATTTTCCCAAGACTTTCGGAAACGAATAAATGTTTTCTTATTATGTGATTAATCAACGGAAATCAAAGCTGGAAGAAATTATATTATTATTTGAATTCTGCGTCACAGAATTTAGAATATAAAGTGCACGTGTTCTTACAAGTGGTTTGCAGCATAAAATGTCAAAAAATTAAATATTTGAAACAACAGAGATTGATTAAAATTATAATACAACTATTATAGATATAACTATAAATACGTGACTTATAATTTTTTATTAAATATGTGACGTAATTTCCTTTAACTTTTTATGCGATATCAGGGCTTACTTCGCGTCCATCTCGCAAAGGTTGTCCTTATTCTACTGCTTCGACTAGGTTTAAGCCTCCTTTGAATTATTAGCCTGTGTTTCTATGGGTCTACTTGCTTAAACCAAGGACGTTGAAATGGAAGGACACACAACTGTGCGAAATCTATTGTGCATAGCTCGCCTCATCATATGGGTGGCGCATCATAAAGTTTAAAGGAAACGTCTGGCATGTCAATACACCACTATAAATGAGTCGGCTATAAAAAATCAATATATAGCGATCTAATTGTATATACGGGTTACAGCTTTATTATTTGGCATAGCAATAATAGTAATAAAATTCTTTTATAGTTTTATAGTTGTCGTTTCGACTCCTATATAAAAAATTGATTTTAAGTGATCTGCTTGGTTTTTACGCTGATTGCTATAAAAAAACGTGACATTTTAAGTAGCTCAGATTTCTTAGTAGTGTCAGTATAAAACAGCTAATCTGTAGTCGTTTTAAACATTTCCCGTTACGCAACTATCTTTGTTTATATTTTAAATTTGATTGGTTTATTTAGTTTTATTGACCAATGAAAAAAAATAAAAATAAAATCAACACAGCTGCCCTTGACTTTAATAATAAATTTAATAAGTTAATAAATTAAAGTTAGAGATATTTAAAAAAAATGTAAACAAACACCATACCTTAGAAAACTGGCATTATTATCCCTACAGTTGATACCTGCAACCTAAAACCTCTCCAGAATACTCTTAACATACTCCTCAAGCCATTTCCTTACGCCTTCTCTACGGCATGAAATAACGTTGATATGTTTCCCTCGATTAAGCTCTTTTTAAGGGTC
Source organism: Bougainvillia muscus (assembly GCA_032352715.1). NCBI lineage: Eukaryota > Metazoa > Cnidaria > Hydrozoa > Anthoathecata > Bougainvilliidae > Bougainvillia > Bougainvillia muscus. Next base: position 3,943 of record JAUCNQ010119527.1, read on the forward strand.
ACAAACCATTTTCTCGTCGCCAAAACACATTTTATCAGAAGAGTAATGTCATTCATTGTTTGTAACGTGGGAACAAACTTTCTGTGTTATTATCTTATTTATTTTTGAGAGAAAATGAGTTCTCGCTTTATTGCAGAATTTACCGAGAATACAGAAGGGCGCGAGGCGCGCTTTATGATCAAAGAAACGCCGATACAAAAAGAAAATATAATAAATTTCAATAGGCATTTAAAATAGTTGTGTGTACTTCCTTTTTGAACGTCCTTGCTTAAACGTGGATTAAACATGGATAAGATTAATCTGGTATTCAATCTGACTTGATCTTACGTTAACCACGCAGAATTGGTCAGAAAACTTCTTTTCGTCGTTCTTCTTTTTCAGAACGGTCGTGTTTAACAAACACTATTTGTTTTGACAAACAGGTCATATACTCATATCTGTTCTGCATTTTCTGCAGAGCAGATCAAATTGACAGGAACAATTACAATTTTCATATTTGTAGGCAATTAGATATGCAGAACATGTCTAGCTGACCCTGCTGCTGGTGCAACTTAGAAAGTGACGAATACATCTGAATAGCAGAACATGTCTAGTTGACCCAGCTGCAAGTGCAACTTAGGAAGTGACGAACACATCTGAATTCTATTCTAAAAACTATAAATCTGTGATTTTACACCAGAATTATTTTTTGACAAACAGATACCAGTGGCTGCTTACGTCATCGGTGAAAGCCGGGTTTAATTTTGAATTAAGCTAAATCAGAGTTTAATACAAGTTTGATGTTTTTAACTTGAAAAAGAATTCTCCATAAAGATTACCTTTTGAAACACACCTGTTGATATCACAGTACTCCCAATTTCTTTCTTCATCAACATAACACCATGGAGATAAACCGGAACCCTGTGGATTGCGACAATAATTATCGATTAAAGTTGGATAAATTTGCTTCGTTAGTAAATTATTAACTGTCCAATTCATACAGCTTTTTTTTGATACTGTTCGAGATATTGTTCCATTATATGTTATTCCGTTCTCTAGGTAACACGGTTTTGATTTTGCACTTTGATTGATGTTCTGTGAACTTTCTAAATATATATTTATTAAATAATTTTAGAAGAAGGATATAGACTTAAAGTTTAATTGCATAGTATATGGTGATGGGAGGATGGTCATACATTAAGTTATTAAGATTCAAATGATTTTCTTTCCTTTTCATACTTCTATTACTTCTATTAACTAAAGTGGTGGATTAACCACTGTATTTCAAAGAAACGTAAAACAAAGCAAAGTTTAGATCGGAGTAGGAAGAATCTCTCGATGTTTTACCGATGTGTTAGCGTATCATACCGAGTCAAGCCCTAGTCAGAGCATCAGAACGAAGAAGTAAGATTCATTTTTTATCTATTCGTAAACACAGATTACCAAACTTAAGAAGGGATAGACACAAAAACAAGGTAGAAAAACCCACCTTTGAGGGACTGCATGTACATTTTTCAAAAAACAAAGTAACATGTAATGTAATGGTAAAATAAAATAAAAATAAACAATGATGTGCGAGTTTTGTCAAATAGAAAAGATGATTTACAACAAAGAGATATCAAAGCGCTTGGATGACTTCAGAAAAACAATGATATTTTGCCGGCCAGAATAAATTTGTTTTGTACTGCAGAAGTCAATTTCACCTTAGATGAAGTGTTATTGTAACACGTAAGTGTTACAATAACACTTCATCTAAGGGGAAATTACCACAAAAAAGTAACTTAACAAGTTTGTCATCAGAAAAATCGGATACAGGACCTGTTTTATCTGTTATATTGTCAAAGAGGGTTTTCCATATACATGTATCAAAAGGACAGCGCGGGAGATAATGATTTGCAGACCCAATTTCCAGATCACAAATACAAAGAGGGTTTAAAGTATTAGGAAAATTGAGTTGTAACTCTCCATAAGCTTAGTGTACGTTTATGGGTCTCAAAAGACCTTCACCATACATTAATCATTACAGAATTAATGTCTTTGAGTCTCTGTTCTACTTTTTAGAATAAAGTTCACAGCATAAAAAATCATGTTTTTCGTTAAGGATTTTATCAAGCAACCTGCTGAATTCTGCAGTAAATCTACAGATTTCAGCAGATTGGTTGATAAAATCGTTAAAGGACAACAAAACTTTTCGTGCAGTGGTTTGTACTGTATGGAAATATACGTTTACAAATCAGCAGTAAACAAGTAGCTTTTCACTGTTAAACCTAAATATTGCTTACAATAGGATAAACAATGGATCTCTTATGACCCATCACCAGACATCAAGATATAAAGAATTAAAAAATTTCGTTCGCCATCTCCATTGCGATGCTTGGACTATGGCTGAACCTTCCGTTGATAAAAGTTAACCCATTAACAGCCGGTGTCATACAAACGTAAATAATCCTTAAGCTATTTGCACACCAGTATTGTTAACGTGTGTATGACCCTTTCGTTACCATCAAATATCAAATGGTTATTTGCAATCGCGTAGCGAGGCTTTGGTTTACCAATTTTTCTTATTATTACCGAAAATGTTCCATTTTTGAAAATCGTGCCATTTCCTCAAAAATCAATCCCCTGCATGGATTATCAACGCGCAAAGCGCTTCATTCGCTTCAAATATTGATAGATAATAATCAGAATGGCGTACCGTTAGATCTAACATACAAATCAGATATGCGTCTCTCTCGTTCAACATGTTTTAAAAGTTCATACTACAAAGAATTAAGGAACACTCTCTAACTAGTTGTCCAGAGAGGAGGCTTACAAAAAATGGAGCAAAAGGATGTAGTGTAAAGCTTTTTACAGTCCAAAAAGGGGCGAAAATCAGGTGTTTTTTCATAAAGTGAATACGGTCTTAAAATACATCACCGAAGTTTATATTTTCAATAAATATACCCTACATACCTTCATGCTGTTGTGAATACTTTTAAAGTTCGTCAATATTCATTTTTTCTAGTAACTTTAACGAGAAAAACACTGCATTCGAAGATGCAAATCTCAGATATATATTTTTTTTGCACACAGACATCATTTCTTTTACACACACAAACACTTACTTTTTTTAAAAAAAAAAACATTTCTTAAACAAACTCGATGGAGTGTTTTGGCAATACAAACTTTTCTTTAATACACTTCTGATTGGGGGTTGTTTATCATTAATCAAAAATATTCTTTTACTTTTCCGCTTCAGTAGATTTTAAATGAAATATGTAAACGTTAGATTTTATAAACGTGTCTAAAGTTACAAAAATAAAGCCTTGAGACTTTAGATATTTTGAAATTACAATGATAATGACGAGAAGCATTTCGGAGCGACTTTAATCCACGATAAGTTTGATTATTTCTAATCAGGAAAATATACCACCTCGTCCCCTGGGCCCTTTTTTACGTTCTTTGATTAAAAAGCGGAAGGCGCTGGGGACGAGGTTGGAAAACAAATCCCGAGAAATTTGAGTATTTTTAAGCAGGGACGGAATCCTGTGCAAAGATTTTATCGTGGCATCAAAGTCGTGGTCATCTAGTATAAACTACTGCTAATTTATCTTGGACGGTTTGTTTTGATACACAGCATCTTCGACTTCATTTTACGCTCAAGATAAGTTGATGTTTCCCTGTTCCCAGCTAACACAGGACCAAAATTGACGTCTTAAAGACGTCCCTACAACGTCGCGACGTCGTAGGGTCGTCTTGAGGACGTCAATTTTGAAATTGTGTTTGTTTGGTTGGAGTTTGAGAGCCAGAAAACTCTGCATTGCATCACCAGAGAAGATTATTTAGCATTCTTCCTTAACCCGATTATATTGCGATTGCTAAAATGCAAGGCATTTTCTAGTTGTTTCTTAAAATGAACAAAGTAAACCATACCAATATATTTTGCTTCTATAAATCCTTTATTTTCATTTCTTCCAAAAATTCACAATTTGAAGTAATATAAAGATTCAAAAACGGATCAACTTTGATTTGAATTGGACAATAGCTGCGGAGTGTCTGAAAGCCAGTGGATAATATGTTTAAATATTCTACACATTTTGTGTTACTCAAACATGACTCTTTACATGGTCTTGATATGAGAATGTTATCTTTTAAAGGCAAGCATACTGGATGGAATACCAAACAAGCTAACCATTTAAAATGCTCGTAACAGTTATTAAAAACAAAACCAATATCTTTTGCTAACTGTTTGCTAAACTGGAAAATCTCTTTGTTTCTTTTACAGTTTTCTAAAACAAAAAACAGAAAAGAACTGCTTCTAGAGAAAGTTCAACGATTAAAGCAATTAAGATTGCCGGGCTTCCTTTTAATTTGGTTGACAGTTTTATGCCGCCCTCAAATCAAGAAGGTGTAGTAGCCTTTTATTAAAAATTCATTAATTCTAATTTTATTAAATGAATTTGTAAAGGTTATTGTCTAAGGGACCGTCTCAAAATTTCGTTTAAATTCGCTTTACAATTCGCTTCATCTTCACCTTAGATGAAATGTTATTGTAACACGTAAGTGTTACAATAATACTTCATCTTATGTGAAAATTATTAGGAATGAAACGAATTGTTAAGCGAATTTAAGCGAATTTTTTGAGACGGTCCCTAAGCAGTACTAAGGAAAACAAAACTAATTTATTTTAATAGTGAACAATTACCCGTAATCCTATTAAAGGCTAACGATCAGCTGTTTACTATTACAAATGATAACTCTCGGTCCGTAGGAGAAGAGAGGTTTGAAATTGACGGTGGATGTATGTACAAATATCTACAATCCTAGACAAAAATTGTGTCAAAACTCAAGATAACCTTTTCAATGAATTTTCAATAATCGGCTCCCCCATTATCAAGGTTGCATTCATTAAACTGACCTAGAGATCAAAGGCAATCCACTAGGCAACATTGATTTTGCGAAAATAGTATGACCGGGATTGTCATAGAAGAATTTTGACTTTAACCCTATTAAACCTGGGCTTTTTTGGCCTTTGTATAGATGGGGGGGCAATTTGGCCCGCGGTTATATTATGCTGTATAATCTTCTGAACTATTTACTCTTATGGACTCAAATTTGGTACAGAGGATTATTGACCTTCTTGGAATAAATATTGATGTATATGACGTCATCATAAGGTCGTCATTTTTCGTTATGACGTCATGATTTGGTCACGTTGACGGAAAATTTGACCATTTGTGTATCTATGTATAGATCGAATAATGATGGTATAGGTAAAGTTTTTTTGAATTTCTATGAATAATCTATATTTTTAAGCACTAATATGCCCAAATATGGTCATTTTAAAAATATGAGTAATGTTAGGAGAATTTGTTAATTGATCAAATATGAGAGCAAATTTCACTGAAATTGTTCGATGAATTTGCGGATATTTTCGGTTGCAATACCTATATAATTGAATGTTTTTGTGTATTTTACGTGTAAATTGGTTTCTTAATGTCTCTGAATAGTATTATGTGTCTCTATACACCTCTAAATAAGGCAATTTTGCACATTTCACTCCTCCATAAATATGGTCTGTAAAATCATATATCTGGTCTGTAAATTAGCATTTCTGGTCTGTAAATTACCCAGTAATGACTGGAATCCGATTTAGTGTCAACATAGTCTCAATAGTCAGAATTATCATCCATATTAGTTCAATAACAAGAAATATAATGAAAAGTCAATTTTTTAAAATTCTTACGCCCTGGTCACAAGATGTTGCGACCTGGGAAAATAGGGCGTGACAAAAAGTTTTTTCACAATTTTCCGAAAGCAAAGTATATTTTGGGAAAAGTCACAAATTTACAGCTAGTTTGCAGAAACCAATCAAAAGTTATTCAAAATCAAAATCACCGTGGGCGAATGTGACCGCCCCCCACCCCCCCATGTGGAATAGGGTTACATCTTTCACATTATACTAAGATCTTGATTTTGCTTTGCTTACTATTGCATATGGCAATGCAATTGGGTACAATTTATGCGTACGTTTATGCTATATTGTTTGTGAAAACAATAAAAACCCTTGGGGGTAAATATATCCGGATATCCTCTTTGCATCAACATGCCTTGTTCATTTCACCGGAGCTCTGTTTGTATTGACATTGTTCTTCGTATTATGAGAAAATCTAAAATTCTAATGCACTGCCTGGCTGAGAAACTTAGATAAGGACACTTGAAGATGGTTGGCACATAGTTTACTAAAATTTCTTACAATAACAGTGTAGCTATGATATATACTCTGTTTATATCAAACCCAAACAGGAGTGTAAAATGTAGCCTTCGATGGCCAGCTTTCGCTGAGCTGTGTATGGTTTACCACTGCTGATATGATCTATGCGTTCGTGGCATTACTAGTTCCACCTTGTTTTTGTTTACATTGAGCTTCGGATATCCCAATTAGTCTTATTCAATGTGTTAGCTGTGAACGCAAAATTTGACGCATGGTGATAGACCGTGCCAGGCTTTACTGCTTTCTACACATAGGTATCCGTGCAAGCGTATGATATCCTTTTAGTCTTCACAGCAACTGGTTTTTGAGAAATTTGCATTTAATTCTCTAAGGATGGTTCTTTCGAAAGAAGTGTCACTAATTGTTACTAATATGTTATTATTGAACAAATTGTTAAAGTTTTAAGGAAGATATTCGGAGCTTTTAGGGAGTCGGTAGAAACTACAAACCAAAAAACATTTTGCATTTTTTTGAAATACTTCGATAAGTATGCCTTCCAATTCTTCACATTCAAGGTCTTCTCTTTTTTTCCAGTTAATTTTGTCCGAAATATACATTGCCAACCCACCGTTTAATCCTTTCTTCCTGTCTTTATCACGAA
>JAUCNQ010119549.1:0-10773 GCA_032352715.1 Bougainvillia muscus
GCTTATTAATTCTGGCTGTTTTTTCCCCTCTGTACGATTAAAAGCTCCTGTACGTTTATTCGGTACCCGAGAGTATGTAGCTTTAGCATACGGGACCGTCACAAAATCCGTTTCGGGAATCATGTTTCAGAAGGTAATCAATCTTTACCTTTCAGAAGGTAATTAATCTATACGTATGCACAAAGACACTACTGAATATTATATAAATTGATACGAAGTTTTGCCTTATATATAGCATGTCACGTGGGATATTTACGTAGTGTATGTTATTTTAGTTCCTGTATATTTTTTAACCGACTGAAAATATATTTGAAATTATAATACTAATTTTTCGCAGATATAATAAAAAAATATCCTTTAACCCTATTAGCCCTGGGCTTTTTAGGTCATTATTTTTCTGATGACGTCAGCATATTTTAATTCCGGTGTTAATTTTCGCGAAATAAATAGGGTTAAGGACCTGTGATACACGTTAAATTAATATCATAAATTAATCCAAAAATAAGCAATAATAAACTAAAAACTAACTTAATTGATGTCTTTATACACGTTAAAACTTTTGTTAACGTTTTTCTGTGATGTTGATCATAAAATATTCGAATAAAATCAAATCGTTTTGATTTTATTCCGAGCCATAAATTATACCATAAATGTTTTTCTTGTTCTCAACTTAGTTTTTGAGTATTAATTTTTTCTTGATCACGTTAAAATATTCCATAAAAGTAAAAACTTATTACTATTTTTGGATTAATTTATGATATTAATTTAACGTGTATCAGGCCCTTCAGAGAGTAGGAGGTCTATCTTTCCTTTTCCCTCTACATATTCAGACTGAATGTCATGTGTTTACTTTTGGATATGAAATTTTTTGCTAGACGAAAAATTGGCGATATTTTTGAAATTTCGCGAATGATGGGTTTTAACTTTTTTTCGCTGCATTAATTTTCGCGAATGATTGTTTCTAACTTTTTTTCGTTGCATCAATTTTCGCGAATTGAACAATCAACCATGTGTTTTTTTGAGCTTTATTGATGGATAAAATCCAAAACTTATGTTTGCAGGAAAAAAAGATTTTACAGAAGAAAGTTTCGCGAATGCCAAGTTTTCAATTTACTTTGAAATTTTTTGCGTCCTTTATTTTTAGCGAAAAGGACTAGAATTCGCGAAAATTAAACTTCGACACTATTTTGCTCAGGAATGTTAAATTTATTGGCTGAATCATCGAAAGCAAACGATCTACATAAAATGTTCCTAAGACGCTTGAATATTCCATCAGAAATAAATTTGAGCAACTTCGATGTTGATCTGCAATGTTTTATGGGTACAATATGACCACGTTAAGAAGGACAAGCAGGGAGGACAAAAAAACCGTCCCAATTAGTGAGGGTCCTACTTAAGCGAGCCACGTGGGACTTAAGTTAAAAATATTCCACTTCCCGTTTTTGTACATTTTAAGAATTTCATATTACTGTGCAATACTTTTACACACCAAGAGGACAAATTTTGGCGCGGATTTAATTTGGCGGTGAATTAAAATGAGAAAGTTTTCAAAATTTGGCGGATCGACAATTTTGATAAATTTGGCGAATCGAAGATTTTGCCAACCTCGTCTCCTGAGCCTCTTCGCTTTTTGATTTAATTTGAGAGATGCGAAAGAATCCCTGGTATCGTATAATAATTTATATCAAATTACGTCATATATTTAAAAAAAAATAAAAAATTACGTGTTTATTGCCAAAGTAAAAACCTCGATTTCGATCATTTCTATTATATTTCGATTTCTATTCATATTTCAATCAATCTCATTTGTTTCAAATATGTCGAAAGGAGTTTGAAAGGTACGGTGGCCCATAACTGCCACGCCAAAAGAATTTAACTCTCGCCAAAAGAATTAAACTCACAACCTCGTCCCCAGGGCTTTTCGCTTTTTTTATTATGATAAAAAGCGAAAAGCTCTGGGTACGAGGTTGTTAAAGTCACGCCAAAAGAATAAAGCTAGATCTTTTGAGCCAGTGTTTACTTTAGGCTATATCAGTATATCATAACTGGCTTAGCTAGCTAGACACCCTCTAGCTAGCTACCTTGTCACTCTTACCTTATTATTTACCTATAGCTGCCAGCTAGTTTTTGTTTTATAGAGAGAAATGGTATGATAGAGAGAATGAGTAGACCCCCGTGTCATGCCATGCCACACACGAACACACCAACGTAACAAGGCATAGCTAGCTTTCATCTTCTCCTTACAAATATTTACCATTTTTACCCTCTACAGCACAACGAAACATCTTCATCCAACCTCGTACCCAGGACCGTTTTTTTGCTTATCAAAAAGCGAAAAAACGGTCCTGGGTACGAGGTTGATCTTCATCTACTGTGACTTTCGGATTAAGGGACAGTTACTCTTGGGTGCCACATTAAAGGGGAGGTTTTATTTATCAAGTTTAAAAATTCCCACCACCCGTTTAATAATTTACACTTTTTACAATGATGAAAACTGTTGCAGTATGAAATATTACCACAGGAATGAAAATGACAAACTTTCATGTAACCTTATATGTTAGTGAAAACATTTAAAAAAGTCGTACATACTAAAGTGCGGAACGACCTACAACGACCTACTATTATTATACATACCTTTTCGGAAGGCCTGACCGTCACCCAAAACAGCGATGTTTCATAAATTGACATACGATCCTATAGGAAAATCTGATTTGCAAAACAGGTTATTAAGTAATTTTTAAAATGAACGAGATTTGTTAACTGGGAGAAACCCAATTCATGAATCCAGCAGAGTAGGTAATACGAGTTATGGCTATTTTTTGGTCCTGATTTCCTAGGCCTGTTTCACACGTGCTTGCTCATCATCAACACCATCATCATCATGGTCGGGTCCGGACATAGTGCATTTTGTATCTTTCTGATTCTTTAAAGATACAAAATGCCCTGGGATCGGGGTTGAGCACATCCAGCCTCAGTCAAAATTTAGACATTTTAATAAAAAAGAACGTGTATTAAATACGCCTTTGATGTGAAGAAAGTTTAGATAACACCGAGAGGCAACCTCGTCCCCAAGGCTTTTCGCTTTTTTAAGGACGAGGTTGAAAGAGAGGTTCAAGCTGCAAGCTTTCTTGCTAACTGAGAGAAACCCAGTTCTTGAATCCAGCAGAGTACCCTAGGTAATACGAGTTAAACTTTAGGATTAGAAATTTTGCGAATTTTAGGCAGTTTCGCAACCTCGAACCCAGCGCCGTTTTTCTTTCGCGAAAATAAATGACGAAAATTCTTTCAAAGATGACGATTCGCAAATATTTATGCCGCTAAATTGAAAACATGACATTCGTAATTTCTTGGATTTTTCCATCAATAAAGCTCCTATTTGGCAGGATTTTTGAAAATCTTGACAAAAAAACGTGGTTGATTGTTCATTTCGCGAAAAATAATGCCGCGAAAGAAAGTTGGAACCAAATATTCGCGAAATTGATGCCGCGAAAATGCAAAAATTTCGCGAATTTTCCGTCTCGCGAAAATTTCTGCTCGCAATAATATCTAATCCTAAAGTAGGTAATACGAGTTATAGCTAGATCCTGATTTCCTAGAGTTGGTGCTATTTGATAGAAAATTTTCGAGATCAGGATTTTATTCCAACCTCGTTTCCACGATAACAAAACGCTGACCTGTTTGTAAATTTAAATTTAAAAGACTTATTCTCAGTTTTGTATAAGGTGAAAGCGTCCACACATGCTTGCTATACACATGCTTGTTCGATTCTCTTTCGCCAAACCCCAAGAAACGAAGAACAGATTTTCCAGAGAATATCCTGGGAAAGTTCATTCTTTTGTAATTAAAAAAATGTTCCTTAAGGGAATTAATTTTCGCGAGGTATTTTTTTGTTCGTTTCGCAATTGACTCTCAATCTTCATGTTCATCTTCCAACATTTCTTTTGAAATTTTCGCGAAAATGGGTTTTTACGAGTTTCACGGGAATTAATTTTCGCGAATTAGCATTTCCAATGGTTTTTCGCGGGAACTAAATTTCACGAATTTTGCAAAAATTAACTCTCTTAAGGTATACTACTTTTAATACAAAATCATTTCAATTTAATGGAGTATTTTATGCTCAAAGCTAGGTATACCTGTTACAATTTTCGTTGAAAATATAAGCCGCCTACTTCTCAGTTGAAATGCTAAACTCACAGCGGAATTAAACGCAAAGACGGTATTTTACAAAAAAGCGTTATGTATGCGGCTGCGCAGGTTTCTCCCAGTTCTAAAGCCGATCGGCTTCTTGTTTAGTCTCTTTCTGGTGTCGATCAAAAAACCCATCTATAATGATCTTAGTAATAGCCCTATGATGGGTCTTAGAATTAATGAATTTGAGCATGCTTTTAATCTCCATTTCATTGCTGTGACTAGGTAAATTTATGTTCTAAACCCGCCTCTGAGACTAATTAACATTTATCTTCAATCGCTACAATGCTGGACAAAATTAATGGCAACCTGCGGTTTTTCTGGCTTATGGAAGAACTGCACTGACACTTTGGACCTTTTGCCGCATAGAAACCCTCCAACGTATGAATGTGAAACTTTGTCAGATCAATGCTTGTGATAAAGTCTTGGCAATCTACGATTTTGAAGAAAAACTGATTAAGCCGTCTATCAGATCCGGCACCTAGTAGCCTAAAACTGGCTTAAAATCGAGTTTTTAACGGCGGGGCTCGTCCGCGCCAGAGACCACGAGTAAGTAATCAACTCTAGTCTTAAGTCTACTATGATCATGCGAGCTGGTGGAAAACCGTCTTCAGGGTTATAAAAATAACAATAGTTAAACTTGTGGTGCTCGGATCGACTGTAGCACTATTGCCAAAATATTTTGTCCAGGATTGTAGTTCTACTAACACAACCTCGATCCCATGGCTTCTTTGACTTTTTTTTACTTTACAAAGATGTTTAAATACCCAATGTATAAATTTATCCAAAAGCTACTTTTTGGATGATTTGGTCAATTATAGAATGATTAAGACTAATTATAGAATGATCCTTCTTTTCCATAGTAATACGAAATGTATAGCTTATCTCAAAGGACCTTGGACTATGATTTTCCGAACACGCAATTCGTTTGACCACGCCGCTCAGGATTTCTCGAACTATTTCGTTGGCCTCTCGGTTATACGAAACATCTTATTTTTTTTTTTTATTTTATTCATCGAATTTTCATTTACAGGATAAGCGTTTCAAAAATTTACAATTTTTGCTATGAATATGTGTCCTGCGTAGTTATAGATCACTTTGATATATACCCTCTGGAAATCTTTCTTTGATTAGTATGTATAAAACGCAATGTCCAATATAAAAGCCAATTTACAATTTTAGTCAGATTGTAAATATTTCCCGAACTATTTCTTCGGTCCCTTGACAGTTTGAAAAATCTAGATTCAACTGTATTTAACATTTAGAGATTAACATCTGTCAAATAATCATATGTTATCCGAAATGGATTATTCCGATTTATGATTTATTCTAGATTCTTAGTATACATATATTTTATGTTTCATAAAAAGTATTTAAACATTAAAGGGTTATCACATAGAAATAAAGTTTAACCTTTTAACACGTGATGATTCAAATGGTTATACACACGAAATCAGCCATCAGCTGTTCGTCAAAAAAGGTGTTCGTCAGTCACTTTTCTCCTGTGAAATTGCACGCGTTCGTCAATTTTACAGAAAATAGTTCTCCTGTGAAATTGAGCTGTTCCTCATAGAATTATAATTTTTTCTATGAAATCAGAGGTGTTCGTCACTTCCATAGTTTCACCAGCTGGGAAAGCAGACGTGTTCGTCATTCTTCTAGAAAAATTAAAATAAGCTGTTCGTCAAAAAAAGGTGTTCGTCAATTTTCTTGGAAAAATGAGCTGTTCGTCAAAAAAAATCGATCTCCTAGGAAAATGAGCTGTTCGTCAAGGAAAAATTAATGCTCCTGTCAATTTGATCTGTTCGGCAAAATATGCAGAACAGATTTGACTGTAGAGAAAAACATCGTTCCTGGCAATGTAGAACACCTATTTTGAACACCTCTCGTTGGCTGCTTCTTTACACACTTATGGTAATCCTGAAGCATTTTGCTTCAGGATTGTTTAAGTGTGTGTGGCCATTTCGTCACCATCATGTATTAAATAAATAAATTAATCATAATAACAATTCTATGAAACATATTATAGAATTGTAAAAATGATTTATTAATTTGGATGTATCAATGAATTCAATCTTCCTTTGATCAATACAATATATGTATCCTTGGTACATTTCATTGATTTAAATATTTGTTATTCTCTCTCTACCAAGGAGAGAACAATATGAAAGTAGTTTTGCCCTCATTACAAATTTATTTTTTTACTATTTCTTTAATAAGAAGTACAGTATATATATCATTTTAGTAAAGAAAATGTTAAGAAGACTTCCGTGATGGTAAGAATATTTATTATAAGTATTTCCTGGTTTGAGATTGCATTATTTTGTTTGTCATAGTTTTATACTATACATCAACAAAACGATAATATTTCTTTGCCATCGGAGAAAACGATAATATTTCTTTGTCATCAGAGGAGAACAACGAATGCTGCAACCATGTAATAAATCTGTTGTTTTAAGATCCATTTCTCCATGCAATCCCCAAAAATTTGTTCCACATCTATCGACAACGAATCATTGTCGAAGCCCAAAAATTCTCTATGTTGAGATGTATGTTAAAAATAAAATTAGTTGTGAACATTCGAATTTTTTGTGCTACGTTGATAAAATGCGTTTTTAAAAACTAAATATACTTATTCGTCTTGATAATGATAATGAGGTGATATTATTACCCGGAAGCAGCCATCTGTACGTGTTTTTCAAATTATGTGTTCTGTAAATATTTGAAAAATTCCTACAGAAGTGTCCTTGGTCGAGTTCATTTTTAGCATTGTTGCAGGCATGAAGCCTGCAACTATGCTAAAAATGCGCTCCACCATGCTTTTTTAGAGATTTGCTGCATATTTACAGAACAGATATTTTGAAGAACACCTCTGGAGGGATGCTTCCGTATTACCCCTATGAAATTTTCAAAGGATCTGGCATATATCTTCCATCAGGTTTCAACTTATTCAAAGTGCGCGGGCGGGTCTACGTTGTTTTTAACTGCAACGAAAACTATTGCAACTAATTCATCTGTTTAACCAATTATTTTCAACTTTAAATAATTTTCAACTCTCCTACTTTCATCATTTTACCATTTCTATATCCATGTTTGTCGAAACTGATTATTCAACGATTATTAAGGTCTTTTTTGTGATACAGAGTGTACCGGGTCTAGACTAGCATTACGTCATCGCAGTACGCTCAATCGGTATGTATGATGTCATGCATGATCATTTTATGTGACACTGAAATGAACACTATTTTGAGTTTTTTTTGTTTTTTGTTTTTTTGCTGTCACCACTTTTAACTTCATATCTAACCGCATTAAACGTTAACCTTTAGACTCCGAAGGACGCCATTTGGCGTCATGGGAAAATCCGAAGGACGCTATATGGCGTTTTTAGACATACCGTTAAATACCAAGCTCTATCATGCGATGCGAACATCGTTGAACCTAACCGATTGAAAATTCGAGTTCTACGTTTACCTGGGAGTGGATTAAAAGTGCGAAAGAAAAAGACGCAAAAATATGAACTGAAAATATGCGTGGCAAAACGAGCATACTTGTGAAAATTATTCTTTGAATTAAGGTTTGTTGGCTTCCAACCATACCGAAAATACCCATCACCTTGCTGTTTTGCTGTAGCATAGGAACCCTAAAGACTATTTTAATGGTTTATAGCAAGTTTACAAAATTTCCGCCACTTTCTTTTACTGTTTCATCAATAATGGTCAAAAAAGAGACTTTTCAGAAAATTGAGTTATTTTTGTAGGCCTGGAAGTGAACTGTTGCACAGAGAGGGCAGTTTGTATTGAGCATCTTTGATTGTGCGCGTTAGTAAATAGCTAAAAAGAGCTTTCCAGAATGGGCTCATTGAATATCAGAGCATTTTTAGTTCTGAAAATATAGAAGTTGCAATAACTCCTAAGTTCCAATATCGCTAAAAATTGTGCGCGCTTGAGGCTTGATAGCCTAAAAAAACAGCGGAGTCTAAAGGTTAATAAAATAATAAGTTTTACTTTCTCATTATAAGCTCTCTCGCCAAAATTTTGTATTTCGTGGGATCCACGAAATGTATAATCACGTGACCCTTTTCGTATTCCCTTTAATTCCCGTATGATGGCTTTGCACTGCACGTGCTATGAAACGAAAGCGAAAGGGAAAGTTGGTTAGCTAGCTACACAGTCACAGTAGGTTCATCAACATCAAACTGACCAAATCAAATTGATCATGGACAACAACATGAGGTAAATTTAAAAGTTAAACAAATATTTGGTATTGCAACTATACTAAATTAAATGAAAATGTAATATTTTGAGGAACCACAAACGAATTTCAAGAACTAGCTAGCTAGCTAGCTATTATATAGGTATAGCTCTACAGCTAAAAATGTTTTTTTTGTTTTTATTTTCAGTTTTGACTTGGTTAGGCTAGGCCTCACTAAAAGCTTATGGGATATACCCTGTCCTCCCTTTCTTCTTCCAGTCTGTGCTGGGGGGGGGGGGGGTGCTCGGTGGACGAAAGTTTCCAAAGTAAAGCGCAGAGACGGGGTTAGATTAAAATTAATGGGCATGGAGGAGGTGATGAATAGCACTTTCACCATTTTGTTTGTTTACGTCTTGTTCACCCTTTGAAAAACTTGCATCCAAAGTTAAAAATAACCAAGAAAAATAATCAAGAATTTTGCCTACCACTTTGGAGACTCCATTCATTAGGCCGACGTCACAAATATTTGGTGTTAGATTTGTCAGCCCGACCCAATTTTCAAACGTAAAAATTTGGAAAGATGGGTCTTTTAAGTTTTTTTTATTATTTCTTTGCCATCTCACTGGCATTTTCATTCTTTTTGCACACTGGCTCTGCTGCAATAAATTCTCAATTGACATTGGAAGGAAGTTTTTGGCTGAAAATATGATTAACCCTATTTCTGCCCCCTCTTCACTCTAACACCACGTATTTGTGACGTCAGCCTTATCCAGAAAGTAACAGTGTTTTATATATTATTTAGCCTGGTTTTTCTATTGTTACTAGTGGTCCGTTTTCCTTTCTTGTAAAATTGTGTGACAGGAGATTCCCCGTAGGCCAACGTCACAAATATATAGTGTTAGAGTCAGCCAGCTGACTGACCCCATTTTCGAACGTAAAAATGGGTCGGTGAACTCTATTTTTTTTTGTTTTTCCTTTGTCACTGGCCTTCCGGTCGATTGGAAAGTGTTTCTTCACGATTTCACTGTCATATTGATTCTTTTTGCACACTGGCTCTGCCACAAAATGCAAATGCTTTGCGTTTTGCGGCAAAATCTTGGCAATACGGCAAAGGAAAACTTCTCAATCTGTCAAAAGCCATTAAGTTGTTTGGCCCAAAATGTGATTTTTTGATGTCCAACTGACTGATCCTATTTCTGACCCCTCTTATGACTCTAACACTACAAATTTGTGACGAAGGCCTTAACAACACTTGTCTGGTAGAAAATACTTGAAAAATACAGAAAGATTTGATTGTCCCCTTTTTCTAAACAACCATGACCTTAGTACAAATTCAGGTTTATTTTTCAGTATACTATATCTTATTTTGTTTTGTTCTTTTTTTGTGTGCAGTACCTCACAGGTGAGCTCTTCTCCTGTAGGGTATCAAGAGTATTTGCATCTGTCCCTTCTTAAGTTTTGTAATTTGTGTTTATGAATAGAAAAAAAATAAAATAAATAAATAAATAAATAAATAATATAGGTGCAGGAAGTGCATTTTTCACGGTTCTAGAGAGGTAAAAATCAAAAAATCGCACATGTCCCCTCTGGAAGTCACTATATCTCAGCTTTTGATAGATACATCTCTATTTCTGGTCATTTTAGAGGAGGGTAGTCCCCACCCTTCTAAAAAACCTGCCACCCCTTTTGAGGTACGTACTGTGGCCTGTTTGCCTCAAAATAAAAAATAAAAGAGTTGACAATTGCTCTCACAGAAAATATCAATATATGGATAATGATTTAAAACAAAAGCACACAACAGGCACTACACAATCGAAATGGAATTGTTCAACAAACTACTTAGAGAAAAGGAATTGAGAAAGGAGATAAGAAAAATGCAAAAAATATTGGAAACATTGATGAAGCAACAAGAAATGAAGTAAAAATAAAAACAAAAATGAATCAACAGACAAAAATACAAATTAAAATCTACCAAACAAAACGAAAGAATTAGGTCACAACATGAGCAAGTAAGTATAGAAAAAATGAGGAGGAGAACAAGAACAAGGATCTCTTACATAGCTGGTTGACAAAATAAACTCAGGTAATCCTCCTGATATTATTGCAATCACGGAAGTTAAACCAAAAAACTAAAAGGGAATTAAATGAGGTGGAGTACATTATTGATAGCTACAGTTATAGCAGACAACAATACAAGGATTATATACTTAGAAAAAATAGTGTTATCAATTGCCTGCCCAGGGTACCACAAGCAATGGCAGAAGCTATCCGTGCCAGGATATCACAGGGTCTAAAAGCGATACTCTTAATACAAGAAAGTACAATACAAAACAAACATATAGTGGCATGTGTGATAAGAGTAAATATGGTGCAATAAGAAGCTAAAAATTGATT
>JAUCNQ010119560.1:0-10773 GCA_032352715.1 Bougainvillia muscus
CAGCGAGGTGATCGTTTTAAACACAAGAAGTAATAGAGCATCCGTTAATTCTATGCTGCTGTGCAGTTGTCACAATCAATCTATTCTGTATATAAGCTATTATAAACTAATATTAAAGGAATGCGAAACACTTCATTTGATAAAAAAATTGAGTGTAATTATAATGCTAAAAGTACCTGCTTAACGAGTTAAAATATTTTAATAATTAATAATATGCTATCGTTATTAGTACAATAGAACGAGACATATAATAAGATAAAAATTACGTCATTTCAGGAAACGTCATTTTATATTATTTTTTTATAGTCGGCATTGGAAATCGAAACAGCAGAAAAAGTGTTGTCATTATTATCGTATAACGTGTCTTATTTTAAACATGTCATAAATGTTCTGAAACGTCTCGGTTCCAAACGTTTTTCTTATGACAAGACCCTGAAAGAGATAATTATAAAAAGGCTAAATTGAATTCGCTCTCAATATATTAGAATAAGAAACAACCTCGTGTCTTTCGCTTTTTCTTACGCTCTTACAGCAAAATGCGCTGGAGTCGATATTATAAAGTAATAAAACTTATGGTAACAACGTTGATAGATACAGTAGTGTATTTGTGGCGAGATAGTTCACGCGTCCCTGCGTCTTGTTTTATTTTTATTCCACAAACCAAATCCAAAACTCAGCAGTTACTGATGCTCTAGGGAATGCGCGGTTAAAATGACCTGTTCGGTTGAGCTCCCGCGCCTTTACTCTGTATAAGCCCTACACTAGGCTCGGAATAAAAATGAACGGAAAACAGCTTTTACAAAAAAACCTATTGAAATTTCATTTTGTGATGTTCCTTTTGAGATAATAATTTCAAAAGATTTTTTCTTCACCCAGCATAAAAACGATTTTTTTTTGCGATAAAAGAAAATATGATTCATGTTGGTTTTTATAATTTTTGAAAAACATTGTCTGGGTCATGAAGTATTTCAATTTGAAGATTGGCACTCTGGGAACATGCCTTGATGCACCTTAACGTCAAAAACCGATTTTCCGACTACTAGGCGCCCATACCGACACTAGGCATAGTCATTTTTTTAGCCTATATTGGGCGGTTCGTGTGACAAAGTTTAACATTCAGACGTTTACCGGTTCTAATGTGCTACTTCGTCAACGGAGTTGCAGAAATTCCACAGTAGCCCGAGCCAGAAAAACCGAATGTCTACATAGTGTTTCACCAATATTTTCACCATTGTCAAAAGGAAACCTAAAAATTGTAGGCGATTAGAGTTGATACAAGCATTATTTCTTTGTACGCACCAGGGTTGTTCCTTCCAGCGCCAAAGAAAATTAGTTACACTATTCTCTTTCTATAAAAAGCAGATAAATTCAGCTCAGCCTCAATATTCCTATTTTTTCGGGAATTTTAGCCTCAATTTGTTCTTATACTGTTCTTATATTCCGACAATTATAACTATGTGTGAAGGAAATTCTTCCCCACTTTGGGATTACTCCGAGCTTTAGCCTTAGCTAAGCTTTAATAATTAATAACTTTGAGCCTTTATTTTACTAACTTTATTTCTAACCAGCCTCAGTATTTGTTCTTAATAAGGGTGGCTAACAAAAAGTTCGGCCTAAGATTGTTCTTCGATTGTTCTAAGTTTTTGGCAGATTTCAGCCTTGCTGATCTTATAATATTTTTCTTATTAAAAGAAAAAGATGTAATGCATAATTAACGATTGCACTTGGTCCATTCCAAACGTTTATTTATCCCAGACAGACTTTTCCTCATCATTAATAAATTAACACATGAGATGGAGAAAACAGTTGGAACATTTCTTCTGGCGACCATTTACAACCTTTAACGAGAAATGTCCATCGTTGAGCATTAAAATGTTAAGAACGATTGATTGATAGGTTTTATGAAGGAACTTCCTTGGTTTAATAGTAGAGAATATTTATATAGAATGG
This sequence comes from Bougainvillia muscus, assembly GCA_032352715.1. Classification (NCBI taxonomy): domain Eukaryota; kingdom Metazoa; phylum Cnidaria; class Hydrozoa; order Anthoathecata; family Bougainvilliidae; genus Bougainvillia; species Bougainvillia muscus. The sequence goes on from JAUCNQ010119560.1 coordinate 1,951, forward strand.
ATAGAATAATTGATTAGAATAACATGAGAAACATAATTTTTTACTGCAAAAAAAAAGATTTATGATAGTAAAATAATTATAAAATTAAGAATTCGACAATTTGTGTTGCAAGAAAGATACAAAATAATACGGTAAGCTCAGAATCATTTTCTATGGAAGTCCATTAGGGCCATAGAATTTGAAGCGCATCCGTCACAAACAATACAACACAAACTTTTTTAAATAGTACTAACCAGTGGCAGATCCAGCCCTAGTCAGAGCATTACGATGGAGCAAAATTATTTTTAATTCTTAATAACTTTATGTATGACAATTGGTCTTTAGAGACCAATTGTCATACATAAAGTAATTAAAATTAACGATTTTGAGTATCCCTCTTACTGCTGTGACTAAGTAAAAACATGTTCTGAATCTGCCTCTGCGAACTGTATCCGATGAAACTCAAACTTTTTAAAAACATTTGTGTAGTATCAGATAAAACACAAACTTTTTAAAATTGTGTTGTATCGGATACAGTTCGCACCTTTTTTTTCTTTTTTTTTTGAGTTGCATCCGCTGCAGTTCATTCAATTTAAAAAAAAATATCATTTGCATCGTGATGGCGGATGCGCTTCAAATTCTATGGCGTCAATGGGCTTCCGTACTTTTCATTATGGTATTTTGTTAGCAATCCAGTTTTAAGTCAGAAAAGTATAGTGAAAACTTCGATATACCAGAAAAATTTGCGGCTAGTCAGGATTCCCAACCTTAACCCGTTTTTTATCCTTCTATTTACGTTTTTAGGGGTAAAAAGTGAGCTAGTATACTAAACTAGTTTACGGCTAGTTAGTTCCAAATTACAATAATGCATAGCGAATCGAGTGTTGTTAACGTGTTCCTTTGAGGATTTGCGTACTGTACTCTAATCGTACGCTAACTATTAGTCTGAGAAAATAGGGAAATATATTAAACATAATTTAATATCACCTTTTTTAAATTCAAGGTTTTTCTAATATCAACCAAGCGTTAAATACAACTTGCAGGATTTATCATATAGACACGGATATTTTCATCGAGTCGAATGTCAATTTTATTCGTTTTTCTTATGTTTTACAGTTACCAGAATTGTGACTTCTTTGATTGCTTTCAAGGCGTTCATAGAGTAATCCTCTTCTTTATATCCTTTGCATTAACACGCAAATTGAACTTATTAATTCGGTATTCGGTCTCAACCCAGCTAACACAGGACCAAAATTGACGTCCTCAAGACGTCCCTACGACGTCGCGACGTCGTAGGGACGTCCTGAGGACGTCATTTTTGAAATTGTGTTAGCTGTGAAATCTTCTTCATTGTTGACCAAAATATGCAGTTGAAGGAGGTTTTAAACTTGTAAAATATTTACCGTTAACGTATGTTCCGCGAGAAAATTAACCACCCGTTAATTAATGTATGGTTTTAAAAACGTCCCCCGTAATTTTGTGACGCTTATTATTTTTGCAGGTAAGTAAACAGTATGTAGAAAAAACTCAATTTTGTTTAATTTATCTCCATTTTCTTAGCAAATATCGTTCGAAAAAGGTACAAAACTCCTTTTCTGAACGATACAAATTAGCCATTCACAGTGGCGGATCCAGCCCTAGTCAGAGCAACACGAGGAAGTACTAAAAGTTTTAATTCTTAATAGTCTTCTGTATGATGATGGTCTAAGTAACCCATCTTCATACAGAAAGCTATTAGAATTAATCACCTTGGGCGTGCTTTGAAGCTCCATTTCAGTGCTGTGACTAGGCAAAAGCATGTTTTGAGTCCGCCTCTGATTCAGCTGAAATATTGAAATTAAACACCTCATACTGAAGCCTGTATGGGATAAGTAGAAATCCGCATTAATTTAATACCATCGACATTTCTCTTGATTCGCGTTAATTAGAGCGCACTTTAGAAAATAACTTCGTTATTCGTGTTATTAAGTGATATTAAGTGATCGCGTAATTTTCAGCCCCATTAAATAGTACCCGCGATAATTCCGTTTTATAAGATAGTTATTAATTAATTTTTGCTTAAACCAATGGCACTCATAGCGCTTTCAGATGGGTACCGAAGAAAATTTTGAGTGTTATACTTGGACTCGTAGTTCTATCACATATTCGTGAAAACTCTAAATCTAAAAGAGTACAAAGTGACGAAAATTTTAGCCTGTGACGAATATTTGTACCAACGGAAAATTTATACCACGAACATTTATACCGAAAATTAATTTTGTGCCGACGAATATTTGTACCATTTCTGAATTTTTTCCCATGCAGTCCTTGACAATTATCTTAAACTTTGGTGGTTACCGATGGAATATCTATCATTTGCTCTTGCATTTTCCGTTTCCTCACACTTTTCTTATTTTCAAACAGTTCTACGTTTCAAATTATTCGAGAATTCCAGAGTAATCACTCTGCAAACTTAAAAACGAATGGATAGTCAAAACAAACGATCTGTATACAGAAGTGCACGACTTATCCCGTCTCATTATTAAAAATTCAGAAATGGTACAAATTATTTGTCAGCAAAAATTATTCGTCGGTACAAAGTGACGAAATTTTCAGCAGGTGACGAAAGTTTGTACCGACGAATAGTTTGTACCGACGAATAACTTGTACAGATGGAATTTTTACCGATAAGGTAATTCGTTTTAAAAAATAAGAATGATCATCACTTTAACCCAGGTTAATTTCTACAGATTTTATCAGGACCCTTAACTTTACTTCCAAATCAATTATTTCATACAAAAGTGTTGAAAACAACTTAAAACCTAATGTAAATCTGGTATGGTAATTTCACACTTATACAGGCTAACTATGACGTCATTAGCCAAACAATTACGTCATGCGGAATTTGTTCATACCAAATACGTTTATATATGATGCGTAACATTTTTGCGAAAGTTTCATCTGTTTAACATTAGTGGATCATGGTGTATGCCCCCCCCCCCCTCCCGCAGGTTTTTCAGCGTCAGAAAAAGCCTAAGGTTAATAGGGTTAAAGAAATGGTTACGGATTCATTTCTCTCAAATGTCGTTAACCAGTTTATGTATGGTAGCTGCAACGCTTTCTATGTAGGCAAATACTTCTCGCTGTTCGAGATTAAAGATTTCAGTACACAATTGCGTGTCTGTTTTGACGGCAAATAGACAGTGCTGCTGCTCAACATTTGTTCGGTCGTGATCACGTTGGCTATGTGGATGACGTTTCTGTTTACACCGTTCCGCATATTTCCGTAAGCGACTACATTGTGGAAATTAAAGAGACTTTGGTTGTGTGGCAGCTTGGTAAAGGTCGAACTTAAACTTTATTAGTTGAGATTTACCTGTTTTTAACACTGCATATAACAAAACGTTACAAATAGTTATCTATTGGGACAACTTCAGACTTAACCCTATTTCCCATGGGGGGGGGGATATCCCCCTGTCAGAATTGTTTTAATAACTTTTGAAACACTATATGTTAGCAGTTCATACTTGGTCACTTTTAGTATAAATTTATTTAGCATGTTTTGGCAAAGTTTTAGGATTATACCATTTTTGGAACCGAAGTTACAGGTCATTAGTCAAGAAACAACACTTAACAAACTTACGGTTATTTACAATCAAATCCTTACAAACTTGGAGCAAGCATAACTGCAGATTGCAACGACTTTAGGCTACGAAACTTTGCATATACACATACACAAAAAAAATGATATAGAATTAAGTCTTGATATTTCCCATTGCATGATTAATTTCAACTTCATTTAACGTTGACATTGTAATAGTTTTATTGATCCTCTTATACATAAAATTCCTAAAGGTAATTGTTCATTTACATGGATTTCAGGCTGATTAATCATATAATTTTTGGAAGGGAAAGCTCATTTATAATATCATTTTTTTCAATTTGACAGAATTACAGTTATTCCTCTCGGTCCGTAGGAACAGAGAGGTTTGAAATAAACGGCGGATGTATGGATGTAAGTGGACAAATTTAGTACAACTATCTAGGAGACATTAAAGCGCAGGCTATTTTTAGAAATATAACTTCCCGTTGGAGTTGGACCTTTATACTTGGCATACATATGAAGCCTGGTCAGAGGGTTTCACTGCGCATGTCCAGGTGTCACGGTGATGACGTCATCGTGGCGTAATGTGCTATTTTTAGAAATACAACTACAGCAAGTTCGAGTCGGAGTTCGAGTCATAGTGAGTTCTAGTCGGATTTCGAGTTGGAGTGAGTTCGAGTCAGAGGGAGTTCGAGTCGGAATGAGTTCGAGTCGGAATGAGTTCGAGTCGGAGTTCAAGTCAGAGTGAGTTCGAGCCGGAGTTGGAGTCAGAGTGAGTTCGAGTCGCAGTTTGAGTCGGAGTTCGAGCCGGAGTGAGTTTGTGTCGGAGTGAGTTCGATTCGATATTTTCGTACCTGACCGTTAACTCTACTCGAAACAAGATAAATGATTTAGAAATTGTTGTTGTTAATGGAAATGCCGATGTGCTACGTATTGCTGAATCGAAGATTGATAGCTCGTTTCCGGATGCACAATTTTACTTAAATGACTAATGCAAACCTCATAGGTTTGTTGCATCTTCTCACTCAGGTGGTCTTCTAGTGTATGTCAAAAAGTATTTCCCTTCACGAAGGTTGAACTCCACGAAATGCCTGCTAATATGCTTGTTGTTTTGGAAATCAGTCTTCGCAAGCAAAAGTGGCTTTTTTATCCATCTATAGACCAACTAGTCAGAGTTTATCTTATTTTATCGAAAATCAATCATCCATCCTAGATGTATATAATAGCACTAACGAGAATATTCTGATTATGGGCGATTTTAACGCGATGCCATCTTCAGCCGAGATCTCCTGCTTGTTGGATACCCATGACTTGAGTTCCCTTATTTCTACTCCGACCAGCTTTAAATCTGAGAGTGGTAGGTGCATTGATCTTATTTTGACCTCCAGAAAATGCTGTTTTCAGAAAAGGTTCTCATTCGAGACGAGCGTGAGTGATCATCATCATATGATTTGTATTATGCTGAGGACTACTCGCACTCTTTTGTCACCTAGGAAGATAAACTACCGCTGTTACAGACACTTTTCTGCAGAGTCATTCCAATGATTTGCAAACTGCCTTGAAAGCTCTGGAATCTCAAGACCTAGTTTCTTTTCAGACATGCTTTGAAACTAATTTAGATAAGCATGCTCCACTTAAAACCAAGGTTGTTAGGGGAAACCACAAGCCCCATGTATCAAAGGCTCTCCGAAAGGCGATCATGAGGAGATCCTGGTTGAAATATATTGCGAATGCGAGTGGTAAAACTGAGGATCTAGCCAGATTTAAAAAGCAAAGAAATGATGTTAATAATTTGAATAGAGAGTCGAAAAGGATTTTCTTCAAAGAAACCAGTGGCAATGATAAGGCTAGCATTACTTCGTTTTGGAAACACTGCAAACCTTATGTTTCTGGGAAAACTGGTGGATTTGATGGAAAAATCTTTGATAATAAGACTACTGCAGAAATATTTAATAGCTATTTTATTAATGTTGCCAAATCCCTGTCAGTGAGTAAGTGGAAAGAAGATCTTTCAACAGACTCATTGGATTAGATCATTGAAAAGTATAAAGATCACCCAAGCATTGTAAGCATAAATGATATGGGATTTTATGATTCCTTCAGGTTTTCTCCTGTTTCTTTAGCTGATGTCCTTGAAGTCATCATGAGCCTCAATCCTAAAAAGTCAACTGGTGACAGCATACCTACGAAATTGATTCAGCAATTTGCCAATGATATCTCGGTGTCATTCGCTGATTGTGTAAATAATGACGTTATAGCAAATTCAAATTTTTCGGAATTTATGAAGTTTGCAAGTGTAGTGCATAAGAGACATGATACATTCCAGAAATCAAACTACCGCCCGGTTAGTCTGTTACTAACCTTTACTAAGGTTGTTGAGAAACTTCCGGCGAAGAAGCTTCGAACTTTCTTTGAGGGAAAGTTCAGTAAGCTTCTCTGTGCTAAGCACAGCACTCAGCATGCTCTTTTTAGACTCCTTTACAAATAGCATTCATGCCTTGATGAGTCAGGTAAATTTGGAGCCATCTTGATGGACCTTTCCACGGCGTTTGATTCATTACCGCATGACCTTATTAAGCAAAGCTCTCTGCATATCGGTTAGATCGAGATGGTCTTGCACTCCTGCACAGCTATCTTTCTGAGAGATTCCAGAGAACGAAAGTGGGATCTACCTTCAGTGATTGGTAGGCATACTTCTTGGAGTGTTACCCTTACTGTTTAACAATTTCATAAATGATTTCATTATAATGCTTACTGTTGTCTGTAATTTTGCTGACGATAATACGATCTCTTCTTGATCAGATTCTTTGGAAAAAGTATTTTCAAAGTTAGAATTTGCGTTAGAAAAATGTCTTAAGTGGTTCAGCCTAAATCAGCTGACGGCTAATCCTAGAAAATTTCAGGTCATGTTTCTTGGACTTACTACGGATAGGCTGACCATGTAAAATTACTTGGGATAACTATTGATAACAAATTAAAATTTGGTACTCATATTCAGGATTTATGCATTAAAGCCAACAGGAAGGTCAACTGCTTGCTCAGAATCAGCAGATATCTGAACACTGAACAAGCATGTCGATTAAGCAAAGCTTACATTCTGTCCACTGACTTGGATGTTTTAAGCGAAGCGGGAGGGTAAACTGATTGACAGAACCCATAAGCGTTCCTTAAGAATTGCTTACAGTGACTGGGAAGCCAGCCTACAATATTTTCTTCTTGCTTCTCAGCAACCTTCAATACATGTAAGGCATCTTAGATTTTTCCTTCTTGAAGTGTTTAAGGCTTTGCATGGGTACAGTCCCGATTTCATGAGAGACATTGAAATCCCGACTTCATGACTAAAGTTACTCCTTACTCGTTTACGAGAACACAACTCCTGGTCCTAACTCCAACCACTACAGTCACATATGGCACTTGCGCTATTCGTTTTATAGCTCTTCTGCTTTGGAATGCCTTACTCTCGGAAATAAAGGATGCATGCAGCATCAACGTTTTTAAGCAAAGGCTCATCGAATGTGTAATTCGATGCTCATGTAGATTATGTAAATTTTAGATCTTAAAATATTATTTTAATGCATATTTTGTTGGTATGAATTAGTCATTGTACTAATGTTTTTCACCAACGTAAAATAAATGTTTTTCTTACGTACTTACTTAGTTGGAGTGAGTTCGAGTCCGAGTGAGTTTGAGTCAGAGTTCAAGTCGGAGTGAGTTTGAGTCGGAGTTCGAGTCGGAGTTCGAATCGGAGCTCCAGTCGGAGTTCGAGTCAGAGTGAGTTCGAGTCGGAGTTCGAGCCGGAGTGAGTTCGAGTGAGTTCGAGTCGGAGTTATCTCGAGTCGGAGTGAGTTCGATTCGGAGTTCGAGCCATAATAAGTTCGAATCGGAGTTCGAGCAGTAGGGAGTTGAAGTCGGAGTTGGAGTCGTACTTCGAGTCGAGATTCGAGTCGTACTTAGAGTCGGAGTTCAAATCGGAGCTCGAGTCGGAGTGAGTTTTCTACTTACACTTGCGATCGAATGAGGAAGATACAGTACGCTTTTATATCTCGTTCCATGCATCTTAAAACCGCGACGATAGGACTTAAGTTCATTTGCAAAACATAAAATTAAACTCCATTTCTGCCTTGTCTGAAAACGGCGAAAATTCTGCTTGGCGGTGAATGAAAGACACTTGAAAGAATCACGGTACCCCGAATGTAACGAAGAATAATATATTGTCCACAATATGAAGGCCTCACTTTCGCTATCGCTCCCCCCCCCCCCATCACTACCTTCTTGAAAATGACGGTAGTTGTTAAAATGCGAGGCATTTTCTAGTAACAATTGATGCGGTAAGAAATCAACCTCGATTGGTTAGAAATTATTGCGGAATTTATTTTTGCACTTTTTCTCCTAATCCGCAAAAGTTAATCGAAATCGTTGATAATTTTAAATGACGAGAAACGGTGTCAAATTTGTTTGAGGACACCCAAAACTCAACCCACTTTTACATTATGTATATACACCTTGTATATTTCCTGGTAGAAGAACATACGAGATTAGAATACAAGCCTAGTTTCGTTACATTTACAATCAACATGAATTTCAGAATTCTCTTGTTTTCTTGTTAACCTTTCCTTTTATTTTGCTATTTGTTTTAAAAGTTCAGCAAAAGTCGATCGAAATCTTAGAATAGCAAGCGTCTTAATTGAGAAAAACAATAGTTCTGATAATTTACAACGACCGACCAACATTCCTCTGATTTATAGGACCGCTTATAAACAAACCCTGTTCCTGGTGGTGAAAAAATAAGAGACGCCTGCTAGTCTACCGAAATCTTTGATCTGCGAAAATTTCTTCCGCAACATTTGAAGTTTTTGTGGCAATTGTCAACTAAAATAGTTTCCGCTAAAATTTCTTCCCGCAAAAATATACGCCCTTGTGGTAAGCTGTAAAAGCTACGCGCACTTTGCAATCTGCCCGAGAGGTCATTTTCTGCTTTCTTAATGGTCCATCGTAATGGTTCCCAATCTATTTATGTCATATAAAAGTAATATTGTTTAGATACGTATTTGAGATTTATAATCTGATAAAAGCAATTAGTCTAATGGCGTGAAAATTTATTTGAACCACATGTTGTCACTAGTGGATAATATGATTCTTCTTGCAGTGTGCAGTGGCGGATCCAGCCCTAGTCAGAACAGCACAATGAAGAGCTAAACATTTTAATTCTTAATAGCTTTTGTATGATAATGGGTCTTTAAAGACCCATTATCATACAAAAG
>JAUCNQ010119571.1:0-18901 GCA_032352715.1 Bougainvillia muscus
CACCTTGCTGCTCCCCAAGGTTTCACCGTAACCCAGGCAGGGGATTATTTATCGAGGTTAAACTCCTCTAGATCCGCTGAGTTTAGTCTATTGCCCATGCAATATTAACAGCATTACCTCGAGAAGGAAGTGGTTTTTCCCCACGCAAGGATTCCCCTAAGCTGAGCAAACATCGACATGACACCCTGTCGAGAATCCTGAAACCTTCTAGAGTTTGTCTCGCCATCTCAAGAGGAAGTCGCCAGATTTGTGAGCTGCACAAAAGTAGCTTTCAATTATAAAATAAGAATGACTGGGGTTAAATCTAAAGAAAGTCATACAAATAGGAAAACTGCAAGCTCAATACACTAAAACACCAGTCAACAAACAAAAAAGAACCTCTCCAATAACACCTTCAACACACTCCTTACCAACGAGGCATTGTCAGACCCTTACACATGCATTTAACACATACGGCACTACATCAGTGACCCGAACAGTACAAATGTGTCTTCCAGCAATTTGAAAAATAAGATTATTTGTTTTTATTTTTCTTTCTTTTTGGCTATTTGTTTAATGGCAATATGAATTAACAAGGTTATGATACTAATTCATAAACCAGAAGATACCATGAGCGATTTTTCAGATTTCTACAGTAACAAGTAGGACTGCCCTGTCCTTGCAACTTAACCATGCGGATGATTGTTTCTTAACAGGTTTTCTCATGGTTTATAGATGCATGGAGACTGTAGTGCTTGTCAAAAGTTATATCTCCATCACTGAATAAAGCATTAAATGATTCTTTGCGGATTGTGTAAATCACTCTAACATACCTAGGGGAGGTCACTGGATCAATCAACCGTCTACACTTACCACAAGATTTGAAAAACTCATAATTACTGATGATATCTCTCTGTCTTTCAAGTGCATACGGTGTCAAATCTGATTCATCATATATTTCCATATTTCCTAGGAACTAAAAGAAACAAAATAACATCTGAAAATGTAGAAATCCCTATAATATACACAAAGAATATATCACTTGAGTAGAGGAATTTCATATTTCTGGTATGCAGCAGTACAGCCATAAGCCTTATTCCTATGAAACAGTGTACTCATTTGACGAATGTAGCATATGTGATAAAACAATAAACAATTGGCTGAAGAGTGCACATTTGGAGGACGCTCCAATAATACCAATATAATTCGTCCCTTGCAACAAATATAAACACTCTATTGTTAAATATTGAACACTGTATATCCAAGATTCAAATACGAAAGCAGCACTATATGGATCAAGACTATAGCTTTTCCTTTTCAGCAACATATCCCTAAATTTCCCCTTAGGGAGAATGAGGAAAATATCGTAATTCTGGAGAAAGTTCATAATTTCAACACCACTAACAAAGTAAGTGCAATCACATTTCTTCTGAAATTTTATAAGAATTACGATATAAATTCTTATTGGTTAAAAAATGTTTTTATATCCATTACGAATTACTAATTATTAATAATGTTGTCTTTTCTTTCAGACAATATCAGGTTGTCAGGTAATTTCAATAGCACTAAGGGACCATCTGTGTGTATTTCAAATTGTATCATCTCAGAAGAAGTGTTTTGGGGGGATTTAATATACACAAAGTTACTTCTTCCGTGATGAAAACAGTCAGATTTACGATAAGAATGTTGTAGACGGTCCCTAAAATAATGTAAAATAATGCATTTTGAGAAATCAAACGGACCTAACATCATTCATGAAATTCGTATCATAGTTCGTATTATTTTCATCACAGAAGAAGTGTCTTTGTGCATATTTAGTCTGAAAGAAAGACAAAATTGCTTCCAAAAGGTAAAAATAGAAGACAACATCGTAAAAATATAACATAAAGTATTCTTTGCAAACAAAAATTAAACAATATAACGAATATGTAATAGTTTAGAGATAGATCTAATCTTAATGTCTGCTTTATTCGGTGTTTTAAAACATTCAGAATATCCTACCACTTTGACATGTTTGTAAAGTTCATTTCTCATATTATTAAGTTCTGAATGTTTTTAGATGTTCGGAGATTTTCCATGTCTGGATGTGGATCAAAAAAGTTCAGAAAATGTGTTTGTGTGTTTTATTGAGAATCAGGAGAATTGCTCTTGAATAATGTTCTGAACATATTTAGTACACCGAATAAAGCAGGCGTTTAAACAGAGCATCGCGTAAGTAGAGTTAAAAATATGTGATGTTCGATATCCTGGAACAATATGGGATCCTCGAGAAGATTATTGACGCACTAAAAGCCTGGTACATTAACACAAAAGCCAGGGTAATCACACCAGATGGGATAACTGACTATTTTGACATAGAATCTGGAGTGCTGCAATGTGATACTTTGGCCCCGTTTCTGTTTGTATTAGTCTTAGAGTAGGTATTGCGGATATCACAAGATGCTAACAAGTTACGGAGTTACAGAGCAAGAGCTGAAATAATATCAGATATCTTCTTATGGGAAAAATAAAACTTTCGGAAGCTCAGATATGCAGACATGATAACAAGTGACACTGGTATTAGTATAGAAAATCTATAGGAAGGCCCATTAACAAATCCAGTTGCGCCAAGGTCTAATGCAATACTTATAAATAATACTTATTTTTGTGCAAGAATTACTTGCACAACAAATAATGGCGGGATGTATTTTTGCAAATTTGCGTAGAATCCGCAAACTGAAAGCATTCATCTCGCAAGTAATAGGGTTTGAAATGGTTTTATGTTTTCTTGAAAGTTTAGGAGTATTTCTTTTTACCCTTGAAATATATCGGCAATAATAAATCCCGGAAATTCCTAGATTTTCTGCAAATCCGTAAAAGTAAGGGGGATATATTACAATTTTATAAAGGCAGAATCTGCCAAAATTAATCCCGCAATTAATTTTTCTGCAAAAAATTCAATGAATTGAGGTTTATGTTGAACGTGATTAACTTAGATACTTATTAGATACTTATTACGAGATACTTATTTCCATGAGGGACCACGGCTTAAGTTGAAGGCCCTGGAGTTTTTAATGCTCTTCTGAGCAACACGACCCACTGAAGGGTTGGTGCTCTCCTAGACTACCCCCTACAACACCTGATGATCACTTCGAACCATCTACCCAATTTCCCTCACATGGTATGGGTTGAACCGAGGAGAAGCTTTTTCAGACACAATCTCAAGCATGCCGAGCACGATTTCGAACCCTCGACCATCAGATTACAAATCCGATGACTTGACCATTAGGCCATGCTCGCAAAATGGTTACACACACTTAACACTTAAATAAGGTAGTTTATTGGCGAGGGATTGTTTCCTTAGTTCTGTATGTACAAGTAGAGATCTTAAATTAGTAGTAAATTTAATCCAATAATACCCAATGTCTATTTAAAGGTCATACACACTTGAACAATCCTGAAGCATTTTGTGTGTAACCATTTCGTTACCACCAGGCATTTAAGGGGTTGGGTATTTATAATTTGGTCTCATAAAGCTGTAACAAAAAAAGTACTATCAGCTAAAACACCATTTTTAAGTTTATAGTTTAGGGATAGATTGAGCACTATAAAGAAGCTGCAAGCCAAGCCTCATTTATAAAACTTTAAAATACAACAGAAGATACTTCTAGACTATGGCTTAAAGATTGATCAAGGACTACGAGCTAGTCCCATGTCAATACATATCAAGAAAACTTAAACATATGACAGAGGATACTTATACAATATGGCTTAGGGAAGGATCAAGGACTACAAACTAGTTCCAAGTCAACCTTTATCTAGAGAACTTAAAACGAAAACGGAAGATACTTTTACACTATGACTTAAAAATGAATCATGAATATGTCAACCTGTATCTAGAAAACTTTAAAATATAACAGAAGATACTTTTACACTATGACTTAAGAATGGATCAAGGACTATGTGCTAGTCCCAAGTCAACCTTTATCTAGAAAACTTTAAAATATAACAGAAGATACTTATATACTATGGCTTAGGGATAGATGGAGGACTACAGGCTAGTTCCAAGTAAACCTTGATCTAGAAAACTTTAAAATAAAACAGAAGATACTTATACGCTATGGCTTAGGGATAGATCGAGGACTACAGGCTAGTATCAAACCAGCCTTTATCTAGAAAACTTGGAAATATAACGGAAGAATACTCATATACACTTAATGAATGCATAAACGCTGTTGCTTTTTTATGCTTGTCGAAGTTACCATTTTGGCCTAATACATACCAGTAGCACATTTAAAATTTAAGCTTCAGGACATGAGAAAAGTTTTACAAATTTCTCAAGACATATTTAAAAAAAATGAAAACAGGTGTTGTGAAATTCTCGTTTAACCCCTTACACTGCAACCCAGTATAAAGTTAAAAATGAGCTTCTTTAAAAAAATTCCGTTCTACAATTTTTGTGCAAAAGAAATTAAGGTTTTTCATAAGAAACTACGGTTAAAGGAGTAAAATGAATTGAATGCGAAAGAAATGTTTCTAGAGTGAAAATTTCGTAAACATTTTGCTTTTAGAACTCTTGCCATTCACACCACTGGAAACGAATCTTTGAGCATATTTTGTATGCACAAAGACACGTCTTTGAGGTGTGAATTTTACAAATAAAACAAATTCATGAAGCAACCCGAAATTGAAACAATCCAACAATATAAGTACAATAATAAGTACATAATAAGCCTCAATTTTTTTTCTCCATGTTTATCGCAATGGTAGGAGTTCTTTGGTTTGATTGTAGTTATCAGACAGTAAGAGCCTTTTTTATTCACAATTTTTATATGAACCAGTGTGAATTCTCGTGTGAGTTTTTAAACTGCTATATTGTGTAAATCCTTTCCCGTATTCTCTACATTTATAAAGTTTCCCACCAGTATGAATTCTCCTGTGAGTTTTTAAAGTGCTACCTTGTGTAAATCCTTTACCACATTCTCCACATTTGTAAGTTTCCCGCCAGTATGAATTATCGTGTGGGCTTTTAAATCACTACCCTGTGTAAATCCTTTCCCACATTCTCTAAATTTATAAAGTTTCTCACCAGTATGAATTCCCATGTGACGTTTTAAAACATTACCTTGTATAAAACCTCTTCCACATTCACTACATTTATAAGGTTTCTCACCAGTATGAATTCTAATGTGTTTTTGTAAATCACCACCTTGTGCAAACGCTTTTCCACATTTACTACATTTATAAGGTTTCTCACCAGTATGAATTCTCATGTGTTTTTTTAAATTACCATTTTGTGTAAATCCTTTCCCACATGCACTACATATAAATGGTTTTTCACCGGTATGACTTCTCATGTGTTTTTGTAAATTGCCATTTTGCGTAAATCCTTTCCCACAGTTGCTACATTTATGAAGTTTCTTACCAGTATGAATTCTCTGTCTCAACCTTTTCCCATATTCATTACATTTCTTGCCAGTGTAGTGTTTAACTTTTTTCATCAATTCTTTAGTGGCCAATTGGGTTGGAAAAACAATTTTATTAATAGATGCTACTTTTTCCATGTTTACAACAGTGAGATGAATATTTTTTCTAGGACAATATTTTGAATGTTTCTCTAAATAATACACTGAAGTAAATGAACATCTGCATCCAAGACATATGGCACATTGACCTAAAAGAAAATTAAATTTGTCACAAGTAAAAATTAAAGACATAGCATTAAATGATAAGACATCCCTTCGACCAGTGGGGAATCTCCCCCCCCCCCCTTCTTTCAGTTTTTTGGGCATAACTTTTGTTTTATTGGTCCAATCTTCTTGATACTTTAGGAAATTTCCTAAATTTATTTCGTCACATTTTCCATCAAAAAAAACATTATCCGTGTTTCCAAGGCAGCTGCTTTCTGGGGATGAGTGTAATCTCTAAATTTTAATGCAAACTGTTATCTCAGATTAAAACAAGTTTATATTATTTTATAATGCACATCAATCCATAATGCGTGTTCCTGAGGCACCATAATGAATTAGTGGAGTAATTAATTAATAAATTATACATTATTATGCCTAAAAGCTTAATAAGCTAATTGAGCTAAAATCGGGTAGTTGGTATAAAATTAGTATTTGGGCTAAATATGTTTTATGTCAGCTTATAGTCGTGTTATATGTAAAGAGGAAGGAAATTTTCTGCTTATTACAAATATGACAGTGGTTTTTCTCAGGTATTACATGTCTGATTTATAGATTTATATAAGAAATACCAATAAACAAATTTGATGTGAAAAAATTTTTTCGTTGACATTTTAATCAAATTCGACCCCTCATTCTGAGGGAAATAATAATCACATGATAAGGATTTTATATATTTCTTTTGCCTCTGTCTAGTAGCTGCTGGATTATTTATTTAAAATGTGATACTAGTTCAGTGTGAAAAACACTGGTGCGACCGCCTCTTTTGTTTTATATGCCGAATCACGCCTAAATCTGCGTGCAAGCTTTCCTCAACTTTCCATATGCCGCAGCTAAACAGGCTAGCCTAAAGCCTAATCTCGTCAGTCTTATATGTGAGAGCTGACAGGGGTGCTGATGGCGAAGCCTGTCTCGCCCGAAAAAGGAAAATGAACGTTTTAACCCTTATACGCCTGAGTGTAACAAAATGATCACAGCAGCATTAACAATCCTGAAGCAAAATGCTCCTGGATACTTAAAGAATGTATGTGCATGTAAATTGAGACTAGATATTAAATATCAGCCAATTACAGTCCAATGTCGTCAAATTCAGCCAATAAGTAAACGTTATCTATACACATTAATACGATAAGTAATGCATTTTATTTAAAGCATTTGATTTATTCCAGGCGGTTTTATTGCTCTGAAAAGATAAGTGGACCGTGAATTATTGTACATGCTCATAGTACTTTATTTTCGGCCATACTTCTTCTGTACTATAATTGTTTCCTTTACTTTTCATTGCCTACTGTTAGTACGTAAAAACAAACGCATTTTATTTTAATAACTTTACTCATTTAGTACTGCAAGCTGCTGTGGTAACAAATCATTATTTGAGATTTGCTACTTCTGTACAAAAATCAAACAATGATTCTAAATCACTTACATCATCGGCACTGAATGAAATAAATCTAATTAAAATGAGTAAAATGGTTAGTAAGTATGTTATTATTTCGAATCCAAGAAGAGAGAAGATATTTCATACGATGAGAGATTGTTGTTGTTTTTTGTGCGATGTTTTCTGGTTGAAATTTATAAAATAAACACAGTTTTGCTGAAATTTTTGATTATGGATCATGAATTCCAGGTACGTGTAAAATAAATTCGTCGATTAGCTAATGATAATTTTTTGTGTCTTTTTAAAAGTATCCAATTTAGGTTTTTTGCGTTTTATGCTGTTCATCATCAAAACCATAATTCTTTATTACAAATTGATATTTTTGTCAAATCACAACATTTTTTCTCTCCTTTACGTTTTGAACTTCGTATTTGACTGTACTGTATTAACAATATAAGTTTTGTCGCCAATATTTTGAATCTCATGGGATATGTTTGTTCAGACACACGGCGGATGAAATATGTACTGTATCCGAACGTCATTATGGAGAATTCAATTTCAGTGACCCTTCAACGACATTACCTCCACCGTGTTAGTTATTGCCGTCCTTTCCTGCCCTTTTCATTTTCCGTAAAACGATAATAAAAAAACATGGAACCACAGCCACAAGCACAGAATATTTTTCCACTAGCAAAATTTACGTGTGCAGGTTCTCCGGAGTAACTGCCCTCTGCTTATAAGTTAAAAAAAGTAGTCCCTAGAAAAATTAGAAAATAATTCTTGTTTAATGGCGTCATACAGGAAGTGATGACGTCAATGAGCCGGACGAAGCTATTTTTTGGCCGGACATGAATTTGTCCAATAACAAATTCTTTTTACCGGACATCCTATAATTTCAGTCCGACATTCTAAAATTCTGGAGGGACGTTACTTTAATTCTCTGATTATATACATCGGATCTAGAAGCTAACGGGGCACCTTATGCTGGCCGAGCACAGTTTCTTATAAAGATATAAGGGGAAGATATAAAGTGTTAACGTGAAAGAAAAGATTATAATCATAGAACAGTAATTTAATCAATATATTTTTTATGCATAAAAATAAGCGATATACGAGTAAACAAGTATGTCCAGTAACATTTAAAATACGCCAGACAAATCTTCTATATATCTGGCCAGAGAGTCCCGTCCGTTTGAGATTAAAACATGTCGGACATACGCTATTTTTCGCCGGACAATATCCGATGTCCGGCGCTAATATCCAGGCCTGTATGGAGGGGGTGGGGGGGGGGGGGGGGGGGCAGAAACCCCCCCCCCCCCCCCCCCCCCCCCCCCCCCCCCCCCCCCAGAATCCGCCTTCTCCCATCCAAAAAAAAGCCTGGTTAAAATAGCGTTAAGAAAGGATGCTATCGTCATTAAATGAAATATCTTTATTTCAAATTCTTCAAAAGTAATTGTGCATGGTAGCCATTTTCTTAAAATTCTAAATGTAGAAGCGAGTTGAGTTGTGTGTCCTGACCATGCACATTATCATTTTCTCACAAGCAAATGAAATAACATCAATAAATTTGGAAAGTAAACGAAATAACTAGTTTATCACCTTTAGATGGATTATAATAGCTCTCAGACTTTTATTGAGTAATGTTGAAGTAATAATATTGTTAAAGTAATAATAATAACAATCGTTATAAAATAATCACAAAAAAAGAGACTTATACCACTCAATTCATATGCTTGTTTTCTGTAATGTAACTCTGCTTAGAAGGAGTCAGATTACATTTCCAAAGCTTTTAGGAACTGATTCCTAACTGAATAAAAATGGATAATCAGAGAAAACAAGTGAGGATTGTTGTTTTTCGTTGAAAGTTATTTCTTAATTATCTAACTGGTTAGAAATTGCTTCAGTCCTATATATTCAAAACAAATCCAGTCCCCAAATAATGACATCTATTTGTTAAAGTGCAATGCACTTCCTATGTGCCACATATATAAAGTTCACAGTTTTAAGAACGGATTATGTGAAGATCCCCTGAAATTACGTATTTTGATTAAATAAAATAAAATCCTATGTAATTAAGTTATTAATGTTCTGCTTACGCCACAGCAGGCCTCCGACAGCAATTTCAGCCCAATATGATATGAATATATGACCAAATTTGGGTGAAAAATCAAGGAAATATATGAACTTTTGCAAATACCACAACACAGATTTTTGCAGAAAACATCTAGGGGGGGGGGGGTAAATAGCTGTTGACAAAAGGCATTTTAATAGAAGCTTTTACACTCATGACAACTATGCAGAGACAACTGCATGACTCAATAGATCCCTGTCTATAAATTACTAGTAGTAATCTAACCCTCCTGCGACAAAGCTTTCGAGGGTTACACAAGGAAATACCTTATGGTAGGGCTTGCCAGCTGTGAAGAGGACAATAAAACACTCAAAAACCAAAGAATGAGCTTTGACAAAACATTTCTTACATGTCTATTTTCATGAAAAATGACCCTTATTGCAAAAAGCTAAGAAGATCTGAATACAACTGTAAATTGAAATGCCTGGTGGGACTAAGTCTGACTCTGGAATGCCTAGCTAGTGTACCACAAAATGGTTGAAAATCCTGTCACATGTGTTGCAGGATTGTAATTATTAAAAGGTTCATAAAAGTCAAGTCAAGAATGCAAAAAATCATTATATTTGGAATCACAACTCATTTTTTCATTAAAAGTCGTTTTTTAGTTATTTGGCACTTTCTGGCTAATTGTATCAATTGCCTGTTATGCTTAAAAGAGACAGATTCAACCCTAAACAGGGTTGCCACCCAAAATCAAAGAATAAATTCCCTGACATTCCCTGATATTTTGCCAAAAAATAGACCACTTTTTCCCTGATATTCGCTGATTCCATGACTGTAAGGTACAATGAAAAATGGTTTAAATTCGTCCAACTAAAGTGACAAAAGCATAGTCCCCAGAAAGAATCTGAAATTGGTTTTTTTTTCAATTTTTTCAAGAAACTGGATCAAGCATCCTGAATTCTCTGATTTTCCCTGATTTCTAGTGAACTTTCGTGTTTATCCCTGATTTTCCCTGATTCACTTTCAAATTCCCTGATATTCCCTGATTTCCCTGATTTGGTGTGTCACAAAAGAAGGATTCTGAAGTATAGAACAAAAGCAAGTGATCAATGGAACAAAGGAAATTGTAGTTCATACCAGCAAGAAACCCTTGTTCAGATCGTATCAATGCATGTAGTTTACCTAGTGTGATTTTGAATACAAAGCAAAAAAAGTTGATAGGAAACAGTATGATGTATTGAAGTAGATTATCATTGATTCAAGTAATGTTAAACCGTAAAACATATGAACATTTGCAGATTCAGCAAAATTAAAGGATAATGATTTGACAATAGTGACGATTGGAACCTGGATATGACAATTCCGTTAATAATTAATTAGGACTTATAAAAGCTTGGACGCACCCAAAAATAGGAGTAGTTCGAAGTTTTTGAAGTCGTTAGAAAAATAGTTGGAGTTGTTAAGTAGAGCTTATTAATGAGATATTTTGTATGCTGGTTATTGGTATTATTACTCAAGTCAAATTATTGTTTAATCGTGGTTTTACTGTCAAGTTGAATACAGAATTAACCTTCAATACTTGGATGTTTTGTACTAGAGATTTGTATTTGTTTGTGTATTTACAGTCTTGTAAAAAGAAGTAATCTCAGACATACGCTTATTCCCTGATTGGTCTTATAGATCGAAGATTCGGGCGAATTATTCTTAGTGAGATAACCGGCTGAATAATCGAACTGTACTCCCCTCACTCAGGAACTTCCTCTGAGTATAATAATAATAATAATAATAATTTCTGTAACAGGTGTGGTACCATTTAAGTTCGAAACACAGGTACCTTGTGGGAACTCCCAGCCACTAATGCAGACCAGCCTAAGTATACATCGTATGGACAAGGTAAGCACAGGACCGTATCTAGTTCAGATAGAATCATACGAAGGTACCCCCTTGTTACAGGTTGCAACCCTGCTAAAAGATTCTTTGGCACCCTAATTTGAAACCTTTTTTTTCAGTTTGGATTCCAAAATAGGTCCTATGCTCTACAGACTTCTAAGTGATAGTTTCAATCTACTGTAAACTTTCTTGTAAAGCGCCTCAAAACAACCAGATGGATGCCCCATGATTCGATCTGAAAACTAAATTTCTAGATAAATTATTGGTAGAAATGTAAAGATAAATAATGAACCAAAATTAAAATTTCACAGCGTAGGTAGAAGGGACGAAATTCTTGTAATTACTTAATCGTGCATCTGCTGATATGAGTGTAACACCTTGTCAGACAACCAAAACTGGCAGGCTAAAAATACTAAACCAAATGTAACTCTTAGTACATCCTGACATATGACACATAATTTTTTTTTACCACTCAAGGAACGAGCAGCATAGCTGCCCCAATATATGAAATATATGAATTATATGAATTATATGAAATATATGACCTGTGGGAAGCATGCCACAGTCTGTAATAGTAAGAATTTATAACCACCTGCTGATTTGTAGAACACCGGAAATATTACCAGATTTTTCGATTACTGAAAAAATTGAGAAAACCTACTGCAAGCTGAATGGTAGAATATTACAATTGTACAAAGTTTCAAGAGAAACGAGGTATCTAGTAATATATATTAAAAGTTAACACAGCAACAGAGGCAATGCAGTACTTGGCGTAACAGATTAATAAATTGAGCTAAGAGTTTTACTCCACTAAAGATTAGACAATGTTTACAACCTCCCTTTTTACAAGGTTAACGACAAAGATAAGAGACAAGTGCTAGTACAAATACAACGTACAAATACAAAACTGAAAAATGGTTAAAAATTAAAAAGTTGCAAATCAAAGTGCAAGGTATGGCAAATCGCTTTCTTTGATACCAAAAGGTTTCAACGCCAATCTTGGGAACTAACAATAATATCTGAAATAAAAACAGAAATTTGTGAAAACATGGGAAGGGAAAAAATATTTAATTTACACAAGCATCAACATTTAATAGCATTCTCAAAACAGTTATCTTTAAATTCAGGAGGGAGACTGAATCCGGAATCCTAAGCCTTATATGGTTAACGCGGCACTAAGGAATTGTTCGTACATGGTGCATAGCATAGTAACATCAAACCCATGACTGTATAGTCCTCTAAGGATAATTATATTGAATTCCTGGACCTTTAAACTCAATTTTTTGAAAGTCTACTTGGTCAATTCTTAAAAACTGTGAACCATATAATACCCGAAATAAATTAGGGCCCAAGGAACTTATTACAGTGTTAATTATTATCCCGGCGCTAAAAAGTGCAGCTCTGTGTGGTTGTTTTATTTAAAATGCACGAAGCGAAGGTTTTTTTCTGTCAGAAGAAAGTATATTAGCACTGGATAGCAAGCAGCATTAGCGCAGTCTTGCTTATTAGAGAACCTGCTTTGAAGGGTCGTGCTTATTAGCCATTTAACGTTGCATTGACTTTTTTAAGAGCTTTGACTGAAATTTATCTCTGTAAAAAAAGTAGGTCTTTTTTCAAGTAATTTCAAGTAAGCCCTGTATGAGGGATAGTTTTACAATTTTTTTACACACTACTTTTTACATATTTCGAATATAATTGTAGGTGTGAATGGTGAATTGCAATATACATTTCCATTAGTCTTGTTAATGTCAGTGAATGTTAAAACACGTAGGAGAGTGAATTAGACTAAAGATAAAATTTAAAACAAAACACCTCCTATTCATATTTTCCAATGAAAAAGAAAAGCAGTCTGAATTGGCCAATAGCAATATTTCTGCAGTCTCTTTTATTGAAATAGTCTCCTCATTTTGTGAGCAATGTGCCCAGTTTCGGGGATTGACAAGCCATAATCCACAATCCACAATATGTCTATTGCCAAAGGAAGAAAAAGTAGTTACATACAATAACGACATCGTTCTCTAATAAAATCTTAAAGATGTGTTGTCTTTATAACCACTTTGCTTCGTGTTTTGTTTTATCTATAACATTCTCAAAGTACTGTTGCCACAGCTCCCATGAAACACAGGACAAGTGCGAATTTTGGGGAAAAAAGAAGGCTATAAATTTCGAGTTCTTTTATCCTTTTGTATTATTCAACAACTATCTCTATTCATTTACGTCTTCTATTTATTGGAGTCTTCTTCGTGCTGCAGTTATTATGCAATATAGCAAGTTGGAGTAGTAATGATCTTAATTACTTATTGTAAATTATTTTTTTAAAAAAAGCAGATTTCATGTAAATCCATTTATCATAATGAAAAGACTTTGTGTTAAGGCCGGGGAAAACCATCAAGGATGAAAGAGTTGGTTTTATAAAAATCCGGAAAAATTTAAAATATAGTAACTCTCTGTGAGGTAACCCCATGGCATGCTTCTAGATTGTCGGAAAAAGCAATTGCTGGGTAAAAGATATTGCGTAGCTTCCCAAAATACTTCCTCTTCGTCCTGATTAGGTTAAAAAGGTTATGACAGAAATCCAGAATTCCGGATTAATCCGCAACTCTTTCATCCTTGAACCATGCTACAAAGTCGAATGCTACATGGTACAAAGTCAGATGCTACAGAATCGGACTCTGTTTGGTATTTTATAATGTAGCATGCTACACGTTCTTTCCTTGTTTTTACATTTGAATGTCGTTTAGAAAAGCAAGAAATCGATTACGCCGCTAAACGAATGCTACAAAATCGGACGGTAGCATCTGTCAATGTAGTTATGGTTTTCCCGGGCCTTTAGGTTCTACAAAACAATAACAAGAATTAAAATGAGCAGAATTTGGAAATGTTAATAAAAATATTTTATGATTTTTGCCACAACCATTACTCACCACAGTAAATTGTCAATTCCACTGTAAGTTACTGGTGTTTCCCAAGTCCACCGAAAACTTTAAGCAAAGCATGGTAAATAGTTGAACAATGGTGTTACCCATCATTGATGTACTTGCATCGGAAAACGAGATTAATACAATTAACTAATGGCATGGGTTAATGGAACTGGACGCGAATGCAAATATGGTTATTTAGTTGCAGAACGTTGTCATTTTTATATTAACTACTTTATCATCTACCAATTGACAGTTTTTTGTAGTTGGAATAAGTAATTCACATTTAACATCGAGACTTGTAATCATTGCCACCATTGCGTGCAAAGTCAAATGAAATTCAAATTTAATTAAGTAAAGACTGTTTAGTAGTAGTTAGGTAAACGTCGATAAAACATTGGATAATAAAAACAAAAAGACGTAATGTATATTATTTTCTCTCTTCTAGCTTTCGACTCACTAGATCCATGTTCATGAAGTAACTGTATAGTTAAATAACAAGTTTAAGAGAAACCCGTGATAAATTATCAAGGGACAAACATAATGACGATAATAATAATATTTTACAGCAGATATAATGGCGCTGACGCTATGTTCCGATTTAGAGGAGGTCTCAGTTGTTTAATCTCTAATAAGTAGTTATTATTGGCTGATGCAAGACGTTTGAAGTCAACGAAGTCTCCTTGGTGACCAGACAATAACAAATGCTCATTAATAGCTGTGCTCTGAGATGAAGACACCCTCTTACCAGTGAGAGGAAATAAGCCCAGATGTTCCGAGGCTCTAACCTTCAAATATCGTATAGTCTTACCAACATGAGAAGCGTTGCAGTTAGTCCGTTATCTGCAATCATTGAAGACCAAGTTTCTAAACTTACAGAAAGAAACGTTTCTGTAGGAGTTTTGAATGTTGGAAGAAGTCCAGAATGTTCCATAGTTTCACTTTTTGAAAAAAAGGATGGAACATCAAAAATTGTGAGAGATGAGAAGAATGGCATTCCCAGAGTAGTAAGTAAGTACTGAGATGTATAATCTTCGAGTTAAAAAGTTATGTATCGAGGTATGGCGTAATAACTCGAAAATTATATCTAAAATACAACTTTTGAGTTATTTTTTAACTCGAAAGTTTTATTTTAATTTCTTGGTCGGGAATAAAAAGAAATTTGATTGGCAGAATATGGGACATCCAGGAGCATTCACACTTCCTAATAGCGGTTAACAACAACCGCGCAAGCCCAGTCAACAACAACTGGAGCTTGTCTCAAACTAGTCTGAAAATACCTGATCTATGGTCCACAATGACCGAACAAGCCCAGTCAACAACAACTGAGAGCTTGCATCAAACGTATCCTTAACCTGATCTATGGTCTCCGATTACCAAGCAAGCCTAGTCAACAACAACTAGGAATTTGAAACAAACTTAACCTGGATCAGAAGCCCTAGGAACCTTATGCGTGAAGAATGCCCCACAGTTCATTCATTTTAATGATTAGGCTAATGTAAAGTACATATGTTCGTATTCATATTTAAATATGTTCGTACTAACGCTATGCGTTAAGCAAATATATACGTCTTTTTAATGTGACCATAAGAACCTTTTAAAATATATGCATTTTTCCTAAATATGTTATAAATACTACATAGACTCCAAACGTAAGAGAGACAAGAAATAGTCGGGAGGGTGGGAGGCATAATATAAAATTTTCGAGTTAAAATAACTCGAGAATTATATTTAAATTATAATTTTCGAGTTAAAATAACTTGGCAGTTATATTTTAAATATAATTTTCCAGTTATGTGACATTTTGTTTTCGATTGTTTGTTATTAATCTTTTATTCAATTAATCACGTTTTTTTAAAAGAGCAGGTGATGGCAGGTGATGGCAGGTGATGAATAGAAAATCTCTTCAATGCATGATCAATGGGTTTTTATGCTTGATGAATGGTCCCTGTGGTGTATGTGTCAAATAAGGATGTTTTCTTTCAATTTATAAATATTGTTTCAAGCCAGGGTATGAATATTGTTTCGTTTTCACCTCAGGAGAAGTGTCTTTGTGCATACTTAAAAATGGATACCAGTTTCTATACGGGTAGTCATGTGTCAAATAAGGATGTTTTCTTTCAATTTATAAATATTGTTTCAAGCCAGGGTATGAATATTGTTTCGTTTTCACCTCAGGAGAAGTGTCTTTGTGCATACTTAAAAATGGATACCAGTTTCTATACGGGTAGTCTGTTACTGTTTGTGAAGGGGTTTGGATGTTATAAAAACAGCCACAATTACATGGTCTCGTTCTGACGATTCTGTGCATAAGATGTGCACAAGATTTGGGATTTGATCACCTCGATGAGGTGCAGTTAGTTAAGATTCTCATCTGTCCCTCCATATTGTTCCTCTCTTTTCTGCAAGATTTGCTTTAACTTTCTAAAATGGAGCTCAGTGTAGTAATAGAGTAGGGGCATATAAGTTGCCATAGTCCCCCAGTAAAGTTGCATTGCGACTGATAACTGAGATCAGAAGTCAAAAGAGGTGTTCGTCAGGCACTTTTCTTCTGTGAATTTGGATGTGTAAGCCAATTTCATAGAAAATAGTTCTCCTGTGAAGTTGATCTGTTCGTCATAGCATTATTATTGTTTCTATGAATTCAGATGTGCTCGTCACTTCTATAGATCCACCAGCTGGGAAACTAGATGTGTTCGTCATTCTTCTAGGAAATAATCTGTTCGTCAAAAAAAGATGTTCGTCGATTTCTTAGGAAAGAATCAATAGGAAATGAGCTGTTCATCAATAACAATCGATCTCCTAGGAAAATGAGCTGTTGGCTGCTTCTTTGAGTTGAAGATATCTTTTGTAAATGGTGTGTTAGAGTAAGCAGATATTTTATAGTTTTCATCATTATTACTCCCTTTAAATTTAGATATACAAAAGAAAACCTCCCATTAAGTGATTCATTTAGTCTCATTGATTTCCTTTGCGTCGTTATCTTTGTTCTCGTCATTATTAAAAGAACTCTTTGCATGTCGAAAATGTAATGATCAAACATCAAAGATTCTCTGAAAAACCAGCCTTGTTTGTTTAGAAAAATATTTCAAAATATCTCTGAAATTATATTTTAACTCAAAATTTTTATATTATGTAAAACTTTCGAGTTAAAAAATAACTCAGCAGTTATATTTTAAATATAATTTTTGAGTTATTACGTCATAACTCGATTTGTTTTTAACTCGAACTTTTTAACTCGAACTTTTTAACTCGAAGATTATACATCTCTAAAGAATGGCCATATAAAACTTATATTTTCTCATCCAGAAAATCTGCTTTCAAGTGAGTATAGTTAGCTATAGAACTTCTAAAATCATCTACATACATATGGAGAAAAGGTTGCAGCACTAGTTGATGAGGCACATTGTGTATTGCTAGGTTTATAACACTAGCACTAGCTAGCTACATCACTTTTACATACACATAGCTAATTCATTTTTATATGTTTATACTTTTGTATTTTTGTAGCTAGCTATAACTAGAACATTTATGTCTTTCATTTACGCCCACAGTACAGCGATTTTCGATATTTCTTTTGAAGATTTTGTACCACAAACACAATTCGTATGAGCATTCATATATCCATTATCGTTCAGAACAAGTTCCTTTGTGCATAATAAGTATTATGCACTGCTTCTGTCGTGAAAATGGTACAATTCAACACAACTTGTTTAAGCAACACACAAACAACTCTGATATCATGATGAATATGAAAAAGAAATGTTCAAACATTCGAAAATCATTCGATTTCTTCAGGCTGATTTACATAATATCTTTTTTTTTAACGAGGGGGAGATTTCAACCCCAAAGGGGGATTTCAAGCAAGATGAAAACGATCTCGGCTAGGTGGGCCAAGCCCGGTGTAGGCGAGAGCCCACCTCATATAAACAACTTCAATGTTTTGATTTTGATTTCCCATAAATAAACCCCTAGTTCCGTGCATAAATTATTTGACGACCTGACCTCTTATATTTATACTGCATAAATTAATTATTTTGTCCAATGAAATTCGAATACCCTTCAGCGGGGACCAGTGTCTTCTCTGCGCCGTCAAAATTATCAAGAAGCAAGAATACCCTGGGAATGAGGTTGATTATGTTGGTTAAGTTATAAATAATATCCAAGGCTTTTAGAATTTATGATGGACACCGTAGTAGAATAGCACAGAAGTCCATAATTGTGAAAAAAAATTGAGTTGGAGAATAAAATGTTTTAATGTTGTTTATATCTGTGTTAATATCTGGATAGTCTGTTTTGGATTACATATGATTATTTGACGTTTAGAGAAAATCTGCATATGATTATTTAAAATATAGAGAAATCTTTTCTAGATGTTTTGTCTAAATGATCATGCAGTAAATCTTGCTAAATAAATGAGAAACCTGTGTTTGTTTGATTGTAAAACCTTACGAAAAGTAGTAACACCTTACCATAAGTTACTTTCCAATCTAAATATGCTTGAAATTCAGTACAGTGAAACTGTGGCGTTACAATAAAGTTTTCTTGGTATTTCTTTATTTTTTTAAGAATTTGTTTTTGCAGCTAAAATCAACTGAAATATTGATGATGAACCAAATAATTGTTAAGATATCAACCATATTTTGTTGAAAATATACAAATCTGAGACATTTTTGACCAAAACGATCACAAGTTTTCACGAAACTATGACAGGGCCAGCATTTTCGTTTAAAACTTTTGATACACACAAGAAAAATATTTAACTCTGACTTGGAAAACTTCTTGGATAGCTTAGTCAACTATAAAAACTTCCGTGGGCATCGTGTGTTTCTTTCCTGTAGTATTTTTTCGATGATTACTTCGGTAAAAGTGAAGAAAAAATTCATTGGAAGATAGAGTTTGTCGGTCTAGCTATATTCATTTTAAGTAAGTAAGGTTTATCATGTCATAGACCTGATGATTTTACGTTGGGCGACGTTTCGAGAGATCCTTCTCT
>JAUCNQ010119572.1:0-10768 GCA_032352715.1 Bougainvillia muscus
TGTTCATTTACTCTTGAAGAGTGTGGAAACTTTTTAATTTTACCATATCAGGAGTTTTATGAAAAGCTTAATGAAGTCGAAGATAAAGAATGCTTTTGTAACCTTTTACTTTTATTACTAAACGAGGTGTCATCTGTTAATGCGGAAATTGAAGCTTTGGAAGAAAAAAAAGAATTCATATTTTCTAAAATAAGAATTCTTGAGGCTATGGAGTTTTTTGTAAAGCAAAACTGTTTAGATGTCTTTAACATAGTTTTGACAGATAGTAATATGTACTGGAATCTAGAAAAATGGACTGTAGCATTTGATGTGAACTTCCCTGACGAAATCGAAGTCATAAGAAAATGTGTATTTGAGTTAAAAACTACATCTAAAAGTGTTGTGCGATTCCTGGTGTTCCATGACTGCTTGGATGAACTAAAATTTCTTCCCAATAAAGAAGTGATCAGCTTTTGCAGGCAAGATGAGAAGTTTCTATGGTACTGTTTACACTTTAATCTAGTCGAAATGTTCAAGTTCTTAATCAGCAATGGCGCAAGTACATCATACGAGGATGAAATAGAAGGAACTTTACTTCATTTGGCTGTGAGGATGATGCCAGATGTTGTTTCTTTTATGTTACCATTTTGTAGAAACCAAATATTTTCAAAATCTGATAGATATAGCAACACCCCATTACACCTGTGTACAGATGATTCATACCTTGATATTGCAAATGAATTGATCAAACATGGGGCATCAGTGAATGCTGAAAATTTGTATGGATGCACGCCATTACATTCTGTTCTTAAACCCGGGAGAGGTTTAGATTCAACTAATTGCAAGATTTATGCACTGCTGGTTTCACATAACGCAGATATTTCTTATCCAAATCATTTTGGTTTACTTCCTGGTGACCACTCTTTTCAAAGAAAAATACTTTTGAAAGCTATACTGATAGGTGCAAACTGTGTTGGTAAAACATGCCTAGCAATGGCTTTCAAATCAACAATATTTAAACCACCTAAGAGGTCGACGATTGGTGTTGATTTTAGTTTGATATCGGTGAATATCGGTGCAGGGGTTGATTACAAAGTCCAGTTATGGGATACTGGGGGTCAGGAATCTATTAGTATGGTTACTTCATTATACTTCAGGGGTACAGAAGTAGTTATTTTAGTAGTGGATCTAACCAGAAATTACACTATTTTACGCATTGTCAAGATAATAAAAGCCTTGGCATCAGACGGCAAGTTCTGTCATGTTGCTTTAGTAGCCAACAAATTGGATTTGGTTGATGGAAGAAAAATTTCGGATAAAAAATTAGAAACACTTTCCTACTGCATTGGTGCTATAATGAAGACAAAGGTTCTTTAGTAAGTCTTTCTTTGATAGCATTGAAACAGAAATTATATATTCTTAGTATTTAATTACGGATTGTTTTGATTATGTCTAATAGAGTTCTCTTTAGATTTGTTCATCAACTTTGTGTTACAAGGACTTTAGCACACTTCTGAGAACCAAAACAATAACCAAAATGTGTTTTTTCCTTATGTCTTTCTTTTTCTAAGTTCTGTTTGAATATTCAGAGCTCAATGTGATCACATCATTTGCATACGATATTTTATGGGCGATCTCTAAGCCAAGAAATTCTACAAATTGCATTCACTTTCATTTTTCAATATGTTTACTTTAACAATGCTTTATTGATTTTTTTTATAATAGATTACTAAAAACAAGGTCACATACCCCTACTACGTAAGGGACTGTCCACAAAATTCGTCTCACAAATTTTACCATTTTCTTCACAGAAGAACTGTATTTGTGTATATCTATACGAAATTGTGTACGGTCCGTAATAAGCTACATAAAAAAGTATAAATTTAATTTAATTTTAACTTTTTAGCTCCACTGTATCTTGCAAGACTGGTGGAAATGTTCAGACTTTTTTCAAAAAGGTATTAGAGCAATATCAAACCGAAAATATTTGGAAGCAAGTTAGTTTCAGTGTCTCTAAGAACTCAGCATTTTCACAACAACAAAAGTCCAAACTGGTTGAAAGTTGTGTGAAATCTCATGTTTTTATTCGAAATGTATCTTGCATCAAAATCCCAAAAGATTTACCGTTACCATCAGCAGAACTGCTTATGGAACAATGTGATTTGAAAGAATATGCATTGTACCAAGTATTCTTTTTCTACTGGAGAAAGATTCTTTTGATTTTGAGCGGGTATGGTTTATATTGGTTCAAAGATGAATCTAGTTCACAACCGATTGCTGTTTTAAATGTAAATGATATCAATTCAATAACTTCACCTTCAGAAAAAACGTTGAAAATAATATTTATCAAAGACGATGTTGAGTCGTATATTTCGCTACGCTTTCATTATGTTGAAAGTTATTGTAACTGGAAGTTGAAGCTAATTGATGTTGTATCACAGGTATTGTCAAAAGTCTGTCTAGCCTGTCTGTCTCTAATCTTTTTAGACAAATAATAATGTGGCATATACTACATTAGGACAATTGTGACATGGGAAAGGAAAAAGGGGAATGTTGCAAATTTGGAGATGCCAGTTGGGGAGCAATCAAGGCGACAAGTCGGCAACCAAGTGGGTGGTCTCCAGTTTCTTTTCTGATAAAAACAAAAGTTGCCAACTGGACTACGACTTTTAGGTCGGCATCCGAAAGTCAATACCTTCGATCGCCATCTCGTAAAAAGAATAATGTTGAATTTTTTTTTCTTCCCTTGTCTTTGTTATTTATTGTTACTTATTGTAAATGACATCCTGGCAACAGGCTATCTATCCGTTAAAGAAGACGGACTGTTAACAAGGTGAAAATAACGTTTAGACGTTATAACAAAATCATTACATTACAAATAATACTATAGAAATATACCTTTGTAGAAACACAACAGACAGTAAAGCTTACCTCTTACCTTCTTGTGATTGCGAGAAAGTTTTGTTGTTTAAAATAGAAACAGATAGGAAAGTTAGAAAGTCGGAGGCCATATCAATCTGCAAGCAGACACAGACTTAAAGGTCAGCAACGTGACGGAGACAACGCAGATATTCTGACAACAACCAGGGCGCTGTTAAGATTTTGTAGAATAAATTTTGACGGCGTTTAGTTTCGCAACTAGATGCAATCTTTTTGTTGTCTCTTATGTCAAAGTTCCCCTTTTCATGGCAAAATTGTTGCCTCGATAGAAACTTTTCAAGAGAATTTTTAAGATAGGAATTTGGGATATGGCGACGAAAAAAAATCTTCTTTGGACACCAGGCATAACGGTCTGGAAAGGAACGCCCGCATTGGAATCATTTCTTAACAAAGACACTTCTTAGTAATGAAAATTGATACGAATGTCCTTATGAATGTTATGGACGGTCCCTAACGAAATAAAAGTTCACATATATCTGACAAAATATTCGATGTTTTTGTAAAAAGTCTCGAAAACTAATTTCAAAATAAAACATTCCTCCTGTGACCACTGAATCACGTAATTTATCATTTTCATCTTAAAGGAGTGTTTTTATTCTTACGAAATATTCTTACAAATACACTTCTTCTGAATGAAAATTGACGCAAATTCCCCTTAAATTTTATTTTGTAGCTTAAGTTAACAAGAGATAATGGGTCTACTAAATTAATATCAAAAATTAAGACACTGCCAACATCAATCTTGGATAGAATCCCATACACAGAAGATGAACAAGTTGAAATAATAATTTCAAGATCAAAGACTGAAGGATCTTTAGATATATGTTTATATCCAACAAGTACTGTCTTTAAAAGCGTACGGTGTATTTCGTTCCAGCTGTCACGAAATACCTTTCAGGTATTCTAACACAGTTGATTTCTACTAGTCAATTTGATCAAAGTTATAGTCCTATGTTTTATGTTCTCCCACTATTTTTCGTTTGTCTCAAATATAAATGCGTTTCATTCACACATTTTCACCTAAATCACTTTATATGTATTTATGATTTGACCTTTCTCTTATCAAATAGTATTATGTTTGAGGGACCGTCAAAAATCTTTCAGAAGGAGTATCCTTGTTTATACTTGTATGCACAAAGACACTTCTTCTGAGAGAAAATGATACCTCTTGTCCCTAATTGAAGGAGAACTACCTTTGTGTTTATAGTTCCTAATTGAGATTTACAAACTATTAACACGTATCATTTGTACTTTTCAGGTCTTTCTTGCTAAGCTTGATAAACAAGTATATTTGCTTTTGACTGATTCATCAAATGGCTTCAAGTTATATTTCAAACCAAGTAACCATTACAGGTAAGAAACAGTCCCAAAAATCTGCCTCTAAATTTTGTCTTAAATTGTACCATTTTATCTCCTATAAATGTTACAAATTAAATTTTTGAACTTACAAGATTCTAGATTTCTCTTGAAATGTAATGGAGACGAGTTGTAAAATAAATTTTTGAGTCTAATTCTTAGAAACTACTATGTTTCTGTTGGTGTATTAACTTTCTAACTGTATATGTTACAGTTAAAGTCACAAATTGCACCACGTTCCTCTCAGAGGAAGTGTCTTCTTCCATTCTAGCCATTCTAGGTATGCTTCCATACAAGGTATGTATAAATCCCGTTCTTCTGAGGTAAAATGGAGTAATTTGCTTTAATTAAGAGAAGAGTACGTACAACATTGGCCATGTTAGTTGAAGAAAAAAGATGAAAATTATGAGTTTTTTATGGATATCATTCAAAGTGAATATTCGCATAGGAGTTAGGCTTTTCAGGAAGGTGGGTTCGTCATTTATTGCAACTGTTGTGTTTTTTATTTTAGCACCGTTTTTAACTCTTTGACCAGAGCGTTTGGGAAAAACTGTTTTTGCGGCTATCTAACTGATCAGAAGTTTGCTGAATTATTTTATGTAGCACTGGAAAGTGTGTATTCAAAATGTCAGATGAATCCTATGAAGTATATAGTTGATGTCTTGGAAAATACGTGGAATACTGGGTATGATAGTCCAGCCATTTCCAAAATTCTGAGTTTTAAGATTTAACTGCAAGAAAAGTACTTTGGTCGAAACCTTACTTTTTACTGATATAGTAATGCTGTAGTAAGGCTGCT
This sequence comes from Bougainvillia muscus, assembly GCA_032352715.1. Lineage (NCBI taxonomy): Eukaryota > Metazoa > Cnidaria > Hydrozoa > Anthoathecata > Bougainvilliidae > Bougainvillia > Bougainvillia muscus. Next base: position 5,075 of record JAUCNQ010119572.1, read on the forward strand.
TCCTGTTAATAAGTTTACATGATATTCTAGATTAAAGCCATCATACTCCACTTTCTGTTATAGTGCCCTCAAACTTTTTCACCTTCTTTCATAAATAAATAGATAAATTTTTGATTGTTGGCTAAAGATGATTTGGCAAAGAGAACCCGGGGGCCTTCTGAGGACCACATTGTGGACATCTTGTTAGGTGTTCCACCCAGGGTTCTGATACCACTAAGTCAAGGCGTAGGAACGAACTTTTGGTATCGTAGAAAGGACTTTCTAAAAAATTATTTATTTTCAAAAACACCAAAAATAAAATGGATCTGTCTACACATCTTGAAATAAAGGAGAATCTTGTTTTCAAACATGTTCTTTAGAGGAGCATAACCTCTACAATAAACGTTTGACTAAAGTCTTGTTCTTCTTTGTGTTGATTATTCACCAGTTAGTAAATCTTTTTAAAATTGTTACTAAAAGAATCAAACTTTGTGAAACAGCGAAGGTACATTGCGTACTGAATTCGAAAAAATCGCTCAATATTTAAATTATTTAGTCAATGTCATTGCACATTTTAAGTGCTGGGAATCAGATCACAGTCCCATGCCACTTGAGATGAAAAATCCTAGCGATATGCTAACAATGATTTCAATGTAATTATACACATTAACATTAACGCTATTCATCTACACTGATGTTGATGTTTATAACCAGTAACTGTCACAAGTTTTCAGAACCAAACATTGAAAGAATAAGAATCAGGAGTTCTTGCGAAATTCTCATCCAGCGTAATTATCAACCTCGATCCCAGGGCATTTTTCTGATTCTTTGGATAGTCGATACGAAAACATCCAAAGAATCAGAGAGATACAAATTGCACACTTTAATGATTTTATCAACCAGCCTGCTGAAATCTGGAGTTTTACTCCAGATTTTAGCAGGTTGGTTGATAAAATCCTTAACGTAAAACCTGTTTTTTATGCAGTGTCTTTTGTTTTACTTCTTCATAAAAACTCTAAAATAAATCTAAAATAAACATTTACATATGTATGAATTTATAACTATGAGCAAATTATTATATAGATTGTCAATTATACCTGAAATGTACTCATTCGCAGGCAATTGAGAAAGTCAATTCAAAACTTTCGCAGATCTAGCTAGCATACTTTATCTGAAGAGCAGCCCACAGAATGCGTATGAAAGTTCCTATTAATTTTCAATCAAAAGGAGTCTCTTTGTATGCGCAAGAAATCTTATTCTGTGATTACATTGGTATGAATTGCGATATGAATTTAATAGAAGCTCCTTGATCAAAATGAGAAAATCACCATCTAACTGTATCTGTTCATCTTCAAAATGATGTTTTACTTTAAGGTATGTGTAAACGTAGAACACATGCTGTACAAAATTAAATATCTTTTTAACCGCTGGTAATTATATCATGAAAGTATTGTCATTGCCTATATTGCGTACTTTGAATTTTATTGGAAAAAAATAAGATAAACAGTAGGAGAATTTTTTCTCATTTTTCTAATAGAGTTCAAATACCTCAACTAAAAAAATGAGGAAAAGTATCTTAGCTCTCAATATGAGGATTTATAACATAAACTTCACTTCGAAAAAATAAATTGGAGAGAATTTACTGTTTTGTAAACAAATTTGAACCCTCTTTCTTCTTCTCGAGTCATCTGTAAGTGGTGGCAGGTAACTCGCATCTTGCATCATATAATTCACATTGATTTAAAAGATATTTAAAAATATTCCAAACTAGTGTTCTGAGTTTACACATACTTTAAAGATTCTATGATGAACAGCAATTTGGAGTAAACCTCCAAATTTCAAGCAGGTTATTTGATAAAATCGATAACATGTAATAGAAATCTTTACGTAATTTTTGAAAGACACCTTGATGGATTTGGAACTGTATTAGATAAAATGTTTGTTGACAGAAGAAATGAATTTGTTAGTATTTTAAACTTGATAACAAACACAACTCCATGAAATATTGCGTTAATAATAATATTCGAGTTTCTTCTGACAACCAGGGCCGGATCCAAGAGTAGGCACACACCTGCGAATAAGTGTAAAACTATTAAAACTTCTTTGACATTTTAGTGGTATTACCTTTTTTGCAGGCGCTTGCCTACTATTTGCAAGCTTTCATATCCGACTCTGACAACAAATATTATATCTATATACGTTTTTACACACTTCTGTTTAAGGGTAGCATAATTTTTTGTGTAGTATTACTATCAGCAGTATGTGATGAACCTGGTACTGTTTGTTGATTGGGTATTTTTACATTCATTGATAATGTAGAAGAATGTCCAACTTTACTTTTACTTCTACATATATCATTATTTAAAATACAATATAATATTCCATCAGCATATGAATTAACTGTTAGAAAAAATGAACTAGTTGCTATTAACTTCGTGTTTACTGAATATCGAAGTGATAACATTGCAATGTAACTAACATGTGGTGACCAACAAATTAAAAAAGTTAATGTTAATAACATACATAATGTTAATGATTTGATACTTTTTCGTTGAGTATGTATTTTTAGTAAATTTTCTTCACCTTGTGTTGAATGATTTTTTAATGCATTTATATGTTTACGTACTTTTTTATAGATTCTTGCATGAGCAAATATTGTAATTACAGGTATAACTGTACCTAAAACTGTTGCAAAGACAGATGTAGTTATTAATCCTGTTGTAAATAGTAATACAATACCAAGTATTGTTGGTGCAATAACTATTACTACTATAGATATTGTAATAAACAACTTATTCATTGTTGCTTTGTAAAAGAAAGGATAACAAACAGCAATATATCGAAAATAAACAACTAATAGTGTTGCTAAAAATGGTGACATTTCACAACCCATTACGATATTAAAACGTAATTTAGTTTCCCACGATGCTTCAGAATAGGATTCGCCATCAAATAATTTTGCAAATTCTAATTGATTTTGTGTATGAAGTCCAATTGTTTCATAACATAATACACACTGACTTACAATATGACAAAGAAGTAATAAACAGAAAAAGTTACGAGATGTTTTTTCAATTCTTGATTTTTTATTTAATAATAAAATTATAAGTAATACACAATTAAAGATTATGCTTAGAAATGTTAAAGGAACTTCAACATATTTTAAAAACTGAATTGCAGTTGTTTCACTTGATGTTGTACTATTTTCATCTGTCAGATTTGATGTCATATTGGTGTTGTTCTTTACTCTAAACAGAACGAATCGGGAATTTTTTTATTTGGCACCAAAAATATCATTAATTGTTATTAGTAATGCAAGACCCTTGCCATTATTAGCCTATTCTAAATAGCTCCGCTTAGTGTATCACAACTAATCAAATTTTGCATTCACACTTGACTGTTGAGACCGCTCATGCGTATTGAACAGAAACTAACAGAAATACCCGAAGCGACAGAAATAGAAACATGGTGGTCTTAGTAATACAGTGAAACCAAGCAAAGCGCAGCAAAAGTCGTCTACAAGGGAACTCTATTAAGCACTTTTTTGACCTTGTAGAAAGTGGCGGATCCAGCCCTAGTAAAATCAAAACCATGGTTAACTAAAACTTTCAATTCTTAATATCTTAATGCATTCACATTAAACAATTACCAGTAAAAGATTTTCGGTCTCTGTTTTAGCGACCGTCCACATAATTCGTATCACAATTCGTATCAATTTTCATACGGAAGGAGTGTTTTTGTGCATGCTAAGTATGCACAGAAACACTTCGCCTGTGATGACAACGGTTCGTATTACGATACGAATTTTGTGCACGGCCCGTCACTTCTGTGAGTAAGTAAAAGCATGTTCACAGGTTCAAACAGAATTTGCTTAATATAGTCAAAACAATAAAATGGAGAACAAAACTCGTTATTTTTTTATAGTTAAACAAATGCTCATTAGCCTTTTAAAGGCTAATGACCATTAGTTAGCTATTAATATGTAATTAGTTTTAGTCTCCATCTTGGTGCTCTGACCAGGTCTGAATCCGACACTGATAGATGTTGAACAAACAAGAAAAAAATGTTTTCTTGAACATTGCGATTAACAAGGTAGTAAACAAAACAAATTAATTAATTCATTTGAACTTATAATAATAACATTCTCTTACCACTATAATTAAATAACGACAACAAAATTAATTGCACTAATGCAGGAACACCGTTATAAGTCAGGAAATGAATTGTTCTAATTATGTTGAGGTTTTACAGCATAAACACTGTCACATGTGTGGTATTTGCAGATGTTGGATCAACTGTTTTAATGCTGACCAATAACAATAAACAATAAACAATATAGCATTAATATTTACATGTTATTGAAAGAACAACACTATGCTCAAGTATGCTTAATGCAACATGAATTATAGGCTCGCTTTAAGAATATTTTATACTTAAGGAGGTTTAATTTTGGTAGCCATGGCCTCGTTCTTCCTGCTGTGTTTTACCATCATACATAGAAAGAAGATATATATTGAAAAAGTTAAATACCATCTGCATTCAAGTTCTCGGGAGATAGGAAATGAGAACCAATGAAAAGCAACAAATCACCCCACATGGTTTAATATATATTTCTTATATTGTCTTGAAACACACCATTTCATTTCCTTCTATTTTGATAAATTTTTTTTAAAGGTCTTTAACCCTATTCCTGATGTGCGGGGGGGGGGCAAAAATGCCCCCAAGAGGGACTTTTTAATATCTTTTGAATGCCTTCATCTTCTATTAGCTATCAGATAGTAACAAAAAAAAATGGAAAAAAAATATTCCAGGGGGGGGGGGTCCATGAGACCCGTTTTTGACCAGGGTAGCAAAAAAATGGAGAAAAAAAATTTACTACCTGAAGGAGTGAAAATAAACCAATTCTGAAAGCTTATCTATGAAAGAACTGCTTAATACCTTTCAGAAAATCAAATCAGATTGAAAAAATTCGCATGCGTTTAAAAGTTACAGGGGGAAAACCGATTTTTGCGAAAATCAGGAAAAATGCAGACCATACTATACGAAATGCTGACGTCAGCAAAAAAAACATGCTGACGCCATGAATTTTATATTTATGTACTCTTAAGTGTTTAAAGAACACCTGTGAGATTTTTCATGTGATACGGACCTATACAATAGAAGTTAGGTAGGGGGGGGGGGGGGGTTGCCCCCTACCCTCCTCCCATCAGGAATAGGGTTAAAAGAAGAAATACGGTATTTATAAAAAGTTTTTATAAAAATGGAGAACTTGAAGTGTTATTTCTTTATTGATTAGCGCATGGTTCTGCTAAGTGGACACATTAAGCGACTTAAATTATTAATTATTAATAGCTTAATGTACAGTGATCAGTTTTCTAAAACCATTAAGATGCATTAAGCAACTTGAAGTAATAATTCTTAAGAGCTAATTATGCAATGCATGTACATTAAAACTGCATATTAACAGTCATGCTATCTCTTTTAAAGATTTCAGCAGGTTGTTTGATAAAATCCTTAAGATAAATCATGGTTTGATTGATTGACAAAGAGTTTTAAATTAATTATTTGACGTTAGATAAATGTTAAAAGTCTCCTAATAATGTGTTATAATTAGTTTAAAACTCGTTGTTCAGCAATCGACATAGAACTCGTTTACATGAAGACTTTCTATAGGCGAAATGAACTGTCATGGCTTCTGTGATTGGTTAAATTTTT
>JAUCNQ010119583.1:0-10767 GCA_032352715.1 Bougainvillia muscus
AATTTAACGTTGGTAAATTTTGAAATCCCGACAGTTGAATTTTGAAATCGCGACAGGTAAATTTTGAAATCCTGACATTTAAATTTAGAAATCGTGACAATTAATTTTGAAATCAAGATTCTCAATATTGAAACTGCGATTTTACACTGATATCAAGATTCTCAACTTTGAAACTGCGATTTTACACTGAAATTAAGATTTTACACTGAAATCGAGATTGTCACTCCTCGGCTTCCGTACAGAAGCCATGACAGTTCATTTCGCCTATAGAAAGTCTTCATGTAAACGAGTTCTAAGATTCGTTTTATCTATAATTAAATTTGATGTTAACCAATTAGAATTGATCAAATGTTAATGCAATTACATCACAATATACAGTGTAATATGTAGACTTTCAGTCGTTCTTACTATGCGAGCCGCACGGACTTCTGATCTTGCCGTTTTTCTCCCGTTTCGGATGAAAGTGAAGCTACGACTCCAGTCTATATCTAATATGTTAAAACATCATAATATGATGTATATTAAACCTCGAAAAATTAAATTTATTTTCACGAAAATAACTTCTATTAAAGAAATGTCAATACCGTCAATAAATCAAAAAGATAAATAAGCCCTTAGATAGAGGTTGCGTTGCGTTATCAGGCAACTGATGAGAAACTATACCCGTGGTAAGGGACCGTTTACAAAATTCGATTCGCAAATCGTACAATTTTCGTGGCAAAAGAATGGCAAAGTCTTTCGGCATACTTAGTATGCAGATAGACACTTCTTTGTGCACGGTCCCTTTTCCAGGGGCTAAGAATGAATTATTAATGACGTACTTTAAGACGTCATTACCGAAAATATTTTTGAAACGTTTTTCGTTTTTTTAGGTGATAAAGCCCATCAACCTGTTGTCATAAAAACACAACATGGAGTTTCTGATTGTCAATATCTCTGTGTTAAAAATCCAGACTGTAATTCACTTAATGTTGGTCGATCAAACTCAGAAGAATATTTTTGTGAATTAACAGGATATCATTATGAAGATACCGACTATGAAATTGTAACACAAAACGTCGAAGAAAATGACAATTACTCTTTCAAGGTAAACTAAAGGAAATTATTTATCGGATTATTTGATTATTTGACATTTAGAGAAAATCTGTTACAGATTTTCTCTAAATGTCAAATTATCATATGTAATCCGAAATAGATTAAACCGATTTTTATTAGTGGCAAGTCAGTTGCTAGTCATTTACTACGTACAGGGTGATCTGAATCCATCTTAAAACGTTAAGGTGTGTATTAGTACAGTAGAATAGCATTAGACACAACAAAAACAGCCGTATGTTCTGATAAGGATTTCATAAAACAACTTGCAGAAATGTTTGTTAAAACCAAAATATGGCGAAAATCTTTTTACTCGATGAAATGACAGAAAATGTCGTTATATCGTCTATCGTGAATGCTTGTTTTCATTTCAAATCGTTTAAATTTGAAATTATATATAATTGTTTAAAATTCGGAGCTATAATTGATTGTCAAAATGTTTCAAGGTGTAACTTTTTCCCCCTTTTACCATTTTTACAATAGAAAATTTAAAAAAAATTATAAATCTTGAAATTTCGCCATGTACTTAGGAACCGTCTCAAAAATAAGCTTTATAAATTCGCTTCATTCATGTCAATTTCCATCTGATATGAAGTGTTATTGTGCATACCTTGTATGCACGATAACACTTCATCTGAGATGAAAATGATGCGATTTGTGAAGCGAATTTAAGCGAATTTTTAAACCTTGAAAGCCTTGAGTGTCTAATTAAATGGGTATACCGTAAATGCTCGATTTAGCGCCCTGTACTTATTAAGCGTCCATATCTAATAAGCGCCCGGGGTAAGACTTAAAATTGCCAATAAATGAAATGAATATTCGAGTTATTAGAAAAGGGGAATTTCTGTATATCTCCTTTTCGTCTTGTGTTTTAATTCAAAGTTAACGATTAATGCCTGTCAGCGCCAATATGCTTTCATATGGCTGGAAGAAACACATTCGTTGAAACATCATAAGTTAAATATTTAATAAGCGCACACACTTTTTTAGCGCCCGCATTTAATAAGCGCCCGGGGTAAAAATTGAAAATATAATAAGCGCCCGCAGCGCCAAATGGAGCATTTACGGTACTTGCTTTATGTTTTCTCCTGCAGGATTGTTACCCCTATTAGCCCCGGGCTTTTTCTACTGCTCAAAACCCAGGGGTATAGGGTTAACAATTCTGTAGCAATAGATGCATTATGCCCCCCCCCTGTTTTTTTCCTGATCACATTAACAGTTGTTGTGGTGACGTCATCATTTTGTCCGGAAACCTTGAATTTTCTGTACTTCTTAAAAGGAAAAATTCGCCAAACCAATTTAAATTATTTTCTATAAAACTATATAAAACTATACTGGAGAGTTTAAAATAATGTTTCCCATCAAAAATTAACCGCCATTATGGTATTACCAGGGGAAAAACTGTGATCCGGAAAATGTTCCGGTAATCCGGTAAATGACGTTATTTTCAGAATTAGCTTTGTCACATGAACATTTGTGCCAAATTTCAAGGCTTATAGTCAATTATTTTGGGAATTATGTGGATAATAGTTTTTCCATATTTTCAAGGTAAAATATGCAAAATGTGATAGGTAATTCGCACCAAATTTCTCAGAACATGCCAATTAGATTTTTACTAACTGTTGTAAGGGTTCGTCTCAAAAATTCGCTTAGCAATTCCCCTAAATTCGCTTCGTAATTCGCTACATTTTCATCTTAGATGAAGTGTTATTGTAACACTTATGTGTTACAATAACACTTCATCTAAGATGAAAATGAAGCGAATTGTGAAGCGAATTGCTAAGCGAATTTAAGAGACGGTCCCTAAAGTTTCAAGAGATTGGGGCATTGCTTTAGAAGTTAAAAAAATTTCGGAGGGGGGGGGGAGGTCATAATGCGTAAGGTTTAAAGAATGTTTCATTATTTGTTTTAGATAAAAAGACCAGCGGTTATAGAATAAAGAATAGCTTTGCATCAACCTATCTCCCAATTTTAAAAACCTTCAACAAAAGAAAAACAATGATGACGTCAGCAACGACCATTGCTATGGTATTGGATATCTTCAAGATAGAAATTCAATAATATTGCACCACTTATAACGTTTTTCTACCAACAATTAATAATTTTGATGCATCGAAATCAGAACATTGCACGATATTTATTAGTTCTCACGTGACTGCATGAATATTAGTTGAAACACTTATTGACCCCGATTAGTTTTCAGTGTAAAATGGCTCCCAGCAAACACAAATTCAAAATTGACGTCCTAACGACGTCCTTAAATGTCGCAACTTCGTTAGGACGTCCATTTTGGTCCTGTGTTAGCTGGGCTAGGGCTGCAAGCGTTTCAAGTAATTTTACATTTATCTACATTGTCTTAGTTTAAGTTCGCCCACAAGCCTTATAAAAACCATAATGAAGACGTCATTAGGGACCGTCCACAAGATTCGTATAATAATTCTTATCAATCTTCATACCGAAGAAGTGTCATTGTGAATACTAACTATGCACAAAGACACTTCTTCTGTGATGAAAATGGTACGATTTGCGATCCAAACTTTGTTGACGGTCCTTTTATTTGTACAGTGATAAATAGGTTCTAGCACTAGAGCACATTGTTATATAGTTGATTGAGAAAGTAAGCACGAGGATAATTGTTATATAAAATGGATGTTTTCACTATGTAAAAAATCATTTTCATGACAGAAGAAGTGTTTTAGTGCATACTAAGTATGCACAAAAACACTCCTTCTGTATGAAAATTGATACAAATTCCCACACGAATTTTGTGGACGGTACCTAACTTGCAGTTATCCGTCGGACAACACTAGACAACATGAGTGGGGTGTTTGTTTGACAACATGAGTGTTTGTAACAAAATAGATGCTTTACTCGAAGTTCTACTGTTTTCTTCTTTTCCAATATTTTACGTTATATCGTAGATTTCTTAATATTGGGCTACTTGGCTCAAATAACTATAGGAACCGTCTCAAATATTCCCTTTATAAAGTTGCTTATTAACCATCAATTTCATTCAGATGAAGTGTCATACAACGACAATGACACTTCATCTGAGATGAAAATGAAACAAAGTTTGAAATGAATTCTTGAGACGCACTCTTACAAAAGCTATCTATTTTAAAAACGCATAAAGACAATTATCGCCTGGTATACTAAACTTACTTTTCCCCACAGGAGTAAACACATAAATACTATATTAACCGAGTATACTAAACTCACTCCCTCTCGCTACCACACGAACAAAATCTTTTAAAGTTAACTTTTTAACTTAAGATCACTTGCTATTGAGGTGTTTAAGTCATTACACCGTCTAAATCCCAGCTCTACGGGGAACCTGTTTACCTTAAAAACCGTGCTACACAACCTTCGCCGTGGGCAGCCCTTAAAGTTGCCAGCCATCGCTAAGCACAAAGATTACTACTAACAGTAAAATTTAGGTGTCTTCTGCAGAATATGGCTCCTTCTCTCTTATATATATTTGAGATAAACAAAGCAACAAGGCAATGCATTATTACTTGACAAAGTCAGAGAGTATATTTATATTAAACTAGGGGCTTTACTCCCCTAAAAATTTAACAAAATGCGTAACTAACCTTCATTTTTACAAGGGTGGGTAAGCTACAAATATCTTCATATATAATAATAAAAACAAACAAATTTGCAAGACACAGAGATAAGAGTGTTCTGACGAATAGAATCAGAAAGATTTTTCCTGAGTGAGTGAGCGAGTTTTATGTTTAACGTGGCTAACCTCCGAAAGTTCGAGGAACTTATTTCCAGGAGGGACCACGGCTTTTAAGTTGAAGGCCCTGGAGTATTTAATGCTCTTCTGAGCGACACGACCCACTGAAGGGTAGGTGCTCTCCTATACAACCCCATGCAACACCCGATGATCCCTTTGAACCATCTACCCAATTTCCCTCGCATGGTATGGGTTGACCCGATGAACACCTTTTCAGACATGATCCTAAGCATGCCGAGCATGGGTTTCGAACCCTCGACCATCAGATTACAAATCCGATGACTTGACCACTAGGCCATGCTCGCCATTCCTACATCCGGAAATAAAAAAAACAACCATTTAAAGGCTTTTTTTGTTAAAAAAAAAGTAGAACTGGTCATAATCAGTTGATTCCCATGGTTAACTTACCATCTCACAAAAACTAAATAATTTTCCTAACAAAATCATTACGAACGTATCACATCCAATCGTCAACAAAATCAGTACAAAAACCAAAGTAAGCATAAAATGTGTCTGGGTGGTTTCTAATAATAGCCTTTTAAGTCTAATCTAGTATTGAATTAAGTTGGAATATGTTGCATACAATATTATACAGTTGAATCCCGATAAGTGGAACCCCGATGGGACCGGCAAAAATGGTTCCAGTTAGCGGGGTTCCACTTATCCGAAGTGGCAAGGGAGACTAACCAACACCAAGGGACCGTTACAAATGGTTCCACTTAGCGGGGTTCCACTTATCCGGGGTTCCACTAATCGGGATTCAACTGTTCAACTTAACACTGGAAATAGAAAAGTAGTTTATTTTCTTCCTAGTAGCATTACAATTTTATCAGAACATTTAAGCTTAAATTTGCAAAAAAAATTAAGACCAATCCTAGGCTAAACGTTTTTAGCCAACCTTTAAGAACACATACTGACGTTGGATAGAAAATGCTCTAACATAGTAAAAGTAATAAATTGAAGGCTTAAAGTCGGTAACTCTTAATAAGTCATCCCTAAGTGGATAAACTTTCTCCATTTAGGAAGAAATAGGCTTAAAATTTTCGGAGAATAAGAACAGTATTAGAACAAATTGAGGCTAAAATTCCAGAATAAAAATAGGAACATTAAGGCTGAGCTGAAATAATGTTGTTATTATAAAAAAAAAGTGTACCGCAAGTCATACCATTTTCAGCACATAATAAGGGACCGTCTCAAAAATTCGCTTAAATTCGCTTAACAATTCGCTTCATTCCTAATAATTTTAATAATAAGTGTCCTTGTGCATACATAATAAGTGTCCTTGTGCATACTTAATACGCACAATGACTTCTTCTGAAAATTAATAAGAATTTCGTGAATACCAGGAGTAGGGTGAAATTGGTAAACAAAAAAATACTATTTAAAAGTTGGTATAATTACAAAGTTTACTATTTTCTATTAACTCTTTATAGAATTGTTTTCTAAATTTTCTGCGCGGTATTTTTGAACACTGACTACTTTCAAATTTGAAAAATAAATTAATAATAATACTAGTCAATATTCGATTCAACCAAAATTATAGTTCAAAATTCAAACAATTCATAAAAAAATCAGTACATAATAATATCAAATTAAATTTGAATGTGTTGGGGCCGCTAGGGGAGGAAAAGGGAAGAGTAGTAGACATAAATAAGTACGTGTACGTATAAAGTATTCAGAATTATTTATAAATTTACTTCTAAATTTAAAAACTTATTTATAGAACTGTGAATCAGAAATACCACAATATGGAAATAAAGAAAACTGTTTGGATAGTAATGACGTAATATGGAAAAAAACAGTAATTTGATTGGATGATAATATCGTCCCTTCTAAAGAGACATCATTATTATCCAATCAAATTACTTTATTTTCATAAATCGACTACAAAACGTAACAGTTAAACAGCAGTTCTTGTTTTCCTTTATATCACTTTGATTTCAGTTAAGAATCTCACAGTACGAACGTAAACTCAAAGAAAAATCAAAAGAAATCATCATGGAATCTATAATTTTCAATCTAATTATTTTATCATTTTTATTAATGACAGGCTATGTAAACATGACAAAAGATTTTCAACATTTTGTAAATCCAAATTTATTTGTTGTTGATATGGTGAAATCAACAAGAATTTGGTTTAAAGGTAGGATTCAAAACATGCAATGTATTGTATAAATATTGATGGTATCCGTTAATGATTTTATCAAGTAACCTGAAGAAAGATTTTGTATAAAAGAGACCTAAATTTCTTTTAAAATAAGACCCTACATAAATACCGATGGATTGTTTTTATTTTATCATAATGGACCGTCTACAAAATTCATATCGTAAATTGCACCATTTTCATCACAAAAGAAGTGTCTTTGTGTATACAGGGTATGTACAAAGACGCTCCTTTTGAATGAAAACTGAAAGGATTTCCATACGGATTTTGTGGACGGTTCACTAATAACGTACCAATTACCCACTTTATTTTTCGTGCCAATAGGTGGGAAAACACAAAATCCAATAATCCTTGATACCAAATATGGCATACCAGATTGTCAAGCATTATGTATAACTGACGAATCATGTCATTCCATTAACATTGGGCAATTAACTGAAGAGCAATATTTCTGTGAACTAACAGGTTATCATTATAAAGATACGGACTACACGAAAACACCACAAGATGTAAAAGCAAGAGATAATTACTCTTTTAAGGTAAGGAATTCAGTTTAGGAATCGTACTCTTTGTGCATACTTTTTCTCAGATGAAAATAAAGAAGTTTTTTGAAAAAATTAAAGCGAGTTTTTGAAACAAAAAAAAAATGTTAAGCCTAAATTTTTAAATATCAACATGCATTTACAACCAGCTGTATCCGGACCTTTATACAGTCCGTCTACTTCAGTATTCAGTCTGTATACGTCGGTATTAAGACAGAATGCTAGCATTCTGTCTTAATACCGACGAATACAGACTAAAAAAAAGTCCGGATACAGTTGGATTTTGTGCAGTGAAGGCTTCAGAAAATCGGGATAACCAGATTCGGATTTGAGCATGTATCATTATTTGATTGAAAAACAATTGCATAAAATAGAATTAGTTTAATCTGCCTTTAATCTGTTAAAGTAGCCGATAATAATGCTCAAAAAACACTGCAACAAATACAACAGGTTTGTTTTCAAAACCTGTAAACACAGAGTGTATCCATTTTGAGGACACAGAGGCGGACTCAGAACATGCTTTTCATCATACAAAATGCTATAAAGATTTAAAACGTCTAGTTCTTCATCGTGTTGCTCTAACTAGGGTTAAATCCGCCGCTGGGACATGCTTCATTTACCAATTAAATCTACCTTAGAATAAAATGAAAATGTTTAGAAATTGATTCCCACTCAACATATTGAAATACGCTACCCGGAGTAAATTTCATGAGTGGACCTTATCTCCAACCCTCATTTTTTCTAGGTAAAAAGAGTAAGCTAAATGGTGTTTTTGAATTAACAACAGAACAAAGACGTTTATATAAATCTGCTGGCGGCAAATTCAAAAGACTCGCATTGCCAGGACTTAGAGCATGATTAAATACAACAAATATTAAACATTGAAGATTCAACTCGTATCAGATAAGATGTCATCCATCAGAGTAGGATCCAACAATAAGACGATTTTTTTCTGGAGCTTGATGATTTTTTTTAGAACTTGTGCAATTTGAAGCATTCGCATTGGTAGAAGAATAAGATATATTTTTAAAGAAGATTTTTTTCATAATTATACCACACGTGAAAAAGTTTTTTATATCATTCCTGTAAACTTTTTGACTATATTTCGGTACAGTCCAAAACGTTCAGAAATATCGTCAAAAAACGAAAGATTAAGTTTTAAATGTCCCCCATATTCTAAAGTTATTAACCTTGCAAATATCACATCTTTTTGAGCTGAGCCATCAGCATGTACCACTCATTAGCCTACTTCGAAAATTGAAACTAAGCTACGTTAAGATTTTTAACTAATCTTGATCACATAAGTGAGAATGAGAATGCCGCCCTTTCATAGTTCACGTTCACAGAACGTCATATCAACGGCGTGGGATATCAATGGTATGAATAACTTTGAATGGTATTCTTTTTAAGTAACCGACCAATTTGAAAACTATCAGCTTCATCAGTATTAGAAAGACATATTCAATATTATAACCGCCCAATCACGTTTCGTTTAATATAATTTTAGGGCGGAGTTGTACGTGAAGATATTAAAAGGAAACCAGTTTTTCGTAACCTTCAAACAAACAGAGATGACGTGACTTTTAACAAATATCTCTTTTCTTACATTAGCTCACCTAATTCAAACATTAAATTCGTTTGCGAAAAACATTTAAAAATTCATGAATACATTTTAGTTTTTATTCAATCGTAATATGATGTTATCCAATCAAATAACTTAACCCTGTCCGTCGGAACACACCATACAACATGATTTTGTATCATTTATTCCTACTGTAGGATTGTTTTATAAGAAAACGTCATTTTTCATTCAGTAATATAATGTAATCAACTTTCAGTGGAAACCAATTTACGACAGGTCTTCTGAAAACAATGTCATACAGAAAATTAACCCTTTAATGCGCGATGTCGTTAAATGGTCACACATACTTAAACTATCCTGCAGCAAATGCTGCAGGATTGTTAAAGCGAGTATGACTATTTTCTATAACTATGCATAAAAGGGTTAAACCGAATGTCTTATTTTTCTACAACCGCTGATACAACTAGAAAAGTTACCCATTGATTGTATCAATTCAGATTTCTTCATAAGGACTTGCACTGCGTAAATCCAGCTGTATCTGGACATTTATACAGTCCGTCTACTCCAGTATTCAGTACGTATTCGTCGGTATTAAGACAGAATGCTCGCATTCTGTCTTAATACTGACGAATACGGACTGAAAAAAAGTCCGGATAAAGTTGGATTTTGTATAGTGTTGATTTTTTATCAGAATGCTTAAATATTATAAAGTAAAAATGAAAAAGTTTGAATGAAATCTGAAATGAAAAAGTCTCTTAGGTAAGAGACGAAGATACGGCCTAAGAAAATCATGTTATCCAATTGCACAAACTGCAGTTCTCCATCAGAAACCATAATACCAACTGAATCTTTTTATCTCAGAAGAAGCGCCTTTATGCATACTTTGTATGCACAATGAAACTTCTTCTGTGATGAAAATGTAGGTTTTCATGCAATTGAATTTATAATGATTTTTTACGTAGGGAGAGGAAAATATCCTTATTGTGAAAAGATGAATTTAAGTCTCATTTTATTGCTGTTTTTCCTACCTTCGTTTATAAGTCAGGTGAAGAAAGGGAGCAACTTTCAATATCTTAAAGAAGATGTTAATAATTCTATATTTGTAGTTGATATGGTCAAGTCAACAAACAAATGGTTTAAAGGTAAGCTTCTATACTGTATCTTTTGGATCAAAAAGTGAAAAGATTCTGGGAAAAAAAGCTAGAATAGACCATTCTGTCAAAACTCCGATAAAATGCGAATCAATCTTCCGAAAACAGTTCTATTTTTTACTGTTTGATTTCATTAGGGACCGTCTCAAAAATTCGCTTCAAATTCGTTTAAATTCGCTTCACAATTCGCTTCATTTTCACCTTAGTTTTTCATCTTAGGTGAATATTATTAGGAATGAAACGAATGGTTAAGCGAATTTAAGCGAATTTTTGAGACGTTCCCTTAGTGCTGCTCCAAAATTTTGCACTTGTACATGATAGAATATTTATAGGAAAACATTATTTTTTTAATGTCCACAAAATTCGTTTCGACAATCGTTTTTATGACAGAAGAAGAATATTTGTGCATACTGAGCAGGGCAGGATCCAAGAGTAGGCAAACACCTGCGAAAAAGTGTAAAACTATTAAAATTTCTTTGAAATTTTAATGGTTT
>JAUCNQ010119594.1:0-10767 GCA_032352715.1 Bougainvillia muscus
ATGAAGTAAACAAACCAAGAATGCCATAAACACAACATGAGAAATGTAGACTAAATAAAAACAACTAAGCTTAGCCTAATGCAACAAACAGTAGCCTAAATAAGGCTGTATAGTAAGCCAGACACATATTAGGACTAGAGTCCATCTGAAAGAGAGTGCTAACAGTAATGACATGAGCAGGCTAATGACAAAGACTAAATTACTACAATTTAAGCAAGTTTAAAAAGAAACATTAAGGTATGATGATCATAACACAAATTCAAAATTTTATGCTGAAGGGTGTTACCATGATTGCAAAACTATGCAATCATGCTACACCTGCTCCCTTTCTAATGTAAACTTTATCTGGGCGTACAGATCGTTCACGTATTCCTAAAATTCATTCAAGTGTCTTTCCTTAATTATAAGGAAGACATCGTCTACGTGCTGTTCCCATACTTTTGGAGGGTTTATGGTCGTACTAACTATTGTTGAGAATTCAACTAATACTGCGTTTAGTAGTGTTGGATATTCATATTGTAAGGACTGATCGTATTCTACTGGCGAAATGACTGGTATATCACAGCCATTGCTATTCTTGATACAAGTTTTGTTAAATCTAGTGATAGATAGCTTATTATTCCTATATACCTTATGGTCTTGTAGTAACTGAAATTGAAGTAATCTAAAATTAAATCTAACAGTGCCCCTAAAACGTGTTCACTACAGTTACATGTGAAGTATTCCTTTGCATTAATACCTGATGCTTTGTAATAGGGATACAACCCTGCATACGCTTCATCAACTTCGTCAAGACTAGTGCTGCCAAATGGATATAGTGCAATAATAAAATATTCAAGGTAATAGTTGTCCGGAGGTGCAACATACCATGCGTAAAAAAGACTCAAGAAGATTATTTTTGAACATATTACACCAATCTCATGACAAACAGTGCTAACTTAACTGCTCAGTCCTGCTCTTTACGCCACGGGCGTTAATTTGGAAAAATTATCGAAATTCCGAGGGAAACTCAAATTATGACTTCATTTCCGGCACAACAACGTCATAATTTTGACGTAGGCATAACATTGACCCATATTCTGGATGTGTGGTAATTTGTATCATCTCATTAAAAAATTATGATTTACTTTACGGATTTTATTAAGTTACCTGCTGAAATCTGGACTAGAACTAGGTTTCACTGATTTCAACAGGTTGTTTGATAACTACTTTAAAAGATAACATAAATTTTTTTATGCAGTGAGTGGTGCACATGAAATGATTCAATGTATTATTCGTTTATAAAGTTTGAAGCAATTTGTTTCACACGCTCTAAATTCACTTATTGTGGAATCTACCACGAACGACTAGACATTTATATCCCCACTGCTGCTTGCTTGCTGAGTCAGCATACTCATTTTTGTTTGTTTACCTATCCTAAACATTAACCCTATTAAGGCCCTCCTCCCTTTTATTCTAATAATAATTGGAATAGTAATTGAACTGTCTTGAAACTTTGCAACTTTTAGTATAATTCTATGTTGCATTTTTTGAGAAATTTTTAGATGTTCAGGGTGAATACTACAAACGTTATAAGTCATGGATCAGAACCACCTATCAAAGTTCTCATATTTCTAATTGAAAATACTGAAATATTGTGAAGCCTGTATTATCTTTGGTACAAGTCATTTGGGGATGAAGTTTTGCACAATTGGTAATTATCATAAAAAAATTCCGAATTCGACCGGAAATTCCGAAAAGATTTCGGAGCAAATTTCGCCTTTTTTTTTGCGAAAAATGCTTATGCACGTTTTTTCGGACACTTATCTTTACATCCACTTCAGTTATGTGAAAGAAATCTTTTGAAAAAAGCTTTTTAGCTAATATATATCCGAATTGGTATTTTCGCGATATTAGAGGCTAATTATTACGCCATGCGGAATTTGACCACGCCCAAATCTTCTTCATGTGCTTGGTAACATATGTGAAAAGTTTCATTAGTTTAGCAATAGTGGATCATGATTTTCATAGGGGGGAGGAGGTAGTGCCTTTTGACGATATATGGAGTAGTGGCGGATCCAGCCCTAGTCAGAACAGCACGATAAAGAACTAAACATTTTAATTCTTAATAGCTTTTGTATGATAATGGGTCTTTGAAGACCCATTATCATACAAAAGCAATTAAAAAATAATGAGTTTGAGCACATTTTTAATCTCGATTCTATTGCTTTGACTAAGGAAAAGCATGTTCAGAGTCCGCCTATGTGGAGTATATTTGAATTCTCTGAATCTGATTCTTTTGCACTTGCAGCAATTCTTAAACTCATAGGCGGACTCAGAACATGCTCTTCCTTAGTCAAAGCAATAGAATGGAGATTGAAAGCGTGCTCAAACTCATTAATTTTTAATTGCTTTCGTATGATAATGGGTATTTAAAGACCCATTATCATACAAAAGCTATTAAGAATTAAAATGTTTAGTTCTTCATCGTGATGTTCTGACTAGGGCTGGATCCGCCACTGAAACTGGTTTACGGCAGGCGGTTAGTACTTTGCTCTACAGCCAGTAGGGTGAAGTTGCCGTGGCTTCGATCCTCTATACTTGTAATATACAACAATTGGAAATTTCTCTGCGTGAGAGCCAGAAGCTTGTAAGCCCTGTAGAACATTACAGTGGAGCGAGTCCGCTTTCTATCCCTCTAATGCGACATAAATTATTAAAATATGAACTCACTTGAAATATCGAAATACCTTAATCTTGAAATCATCTGTAATATACCTGTCAATTATTTAGATGATCTCTACATTATTCATCGTCATTACCAATGAGCGGGTATGAATTGTGAGACCAGTCTGCATTTTTGTTTTTGTATCTCTGTCGAAGGTAATAACACCATTAATAAGAAATGTTACAGAAATAAAAACAAGCAATTATCAGTTTCGTTATTGGAATGACAGTTTTTCTCTTTTAAATATATCAAGAGTGATAAAAATGAAGATGTATGCATCAGTAGCGGACCAATATCATGAGAAACATTGTACCAGTGACCTTCATGTGTTAATATGGTTGGTTTATTTCTCCATTCTTTGTATAGCATGCTATTGTGATGCTTTTAAAACTGGAAGACTTTCCACTGTATTAAAGGAGACCCAAGACATTGGCTTATCATCAATTTTATAATTTATTATGTTTGTTGGATAGATATGGTTAACTCTGTCTACGAAGCATTACTACTGCAACAGATTTATTCTTTTTTTTACCATCTATGGAGTTATTCTTTCATCAGTTCCTTATTTTATACGACTAAAAGTTATAGCGTATCAAATTTATTTCTGAAATGAATACAAAAGAATATTTTAAGAACGAAAGAAGTAACACTTGAAAAAGATGCACAAATTATTGTTGGTATAAATGAGCACAAACTTTAGATCCTAACAGATGATTGAGTGATACTTTTAACATTTTCGAAATATTTACTGCATCACACTTTCTATAACCGTATCAGAGATGTTACATTTGTATTAGTAAATAGCTTACTGAGAATATCTTATTTAAGATTGACATTCTTATTCCTGTAGTATTTGTATAGCATGCATATCCATTCAACTCTCTATAAGGTAGAGGTAGTGCGCGTGGTTGATTAATAAAGCTCTAAAACTCTATGTACTAAGTTTCATTTCATATTTTAACCAATGACAAGGTTATACAATTAAAAAATGTCAGGTTTTCATTTAGCCCAAGTGAGCAGCCTACAACATAGTGGAATCTTAATTAAAAACTTATGTAAAGATAACTGCTAGCGTTTTCGAAATCGAACCCTTATCATTCGAATTGTTCCCATTAGCCTTATACAAACCGATTATAGCGCAAGATAGTTATCGTCAATATATAAAGGTTTTGAACAAAATGCGTTTCTAAACAAAATATCTGAAACCATGGTGAACATCACAAACTACAAAACATTTCAAATTATTTGTATATATCTATATTATATCAGCATACTCCTGTTAAAACTACGTTTATTTGTGCCAATAATCAAGCCCATGTCTCTAAATCTTTCAGGAAGGCAGTCATAAAACGTTCCCAACTTAATGTAGGTGTAGCAAATGCAATATGGAATCCAGCGGATATAAAAGCTTTACATACACAAGACCCACGTTGCTTCCAAACCCAGTCTATTATCGGACAGGTTAGGGACGTATTCATTATATCGATATACAAAATTATACTAAACACAATTGACATGAAATTCTAAACCAACTTTGTTGACGATTGTATAAGAAAGAATGACAAGTGTACAGAAAAAGTTCGGAAATACATGTAAATTTAGTTTTTCTTTCTTTATTATTAAAACGGAATAAAGCAACGATGGGTGTATGCGTACATATATTTACATGAATATCTAGTGACTATTTTGACTGATATAATAATTAGTTAAAAAAGAAAATTAAAAGAAAGGAATTGAATTTAGGAATGAAATAAAATGCATATTTTTCAATATTTTCAGCCGATTAACTTTTTTAACCCGGGCGTTTTTGGGGGTCCGTATCCCTGGGGGGTTGTTTCCCCCCCCCCCCCCCCCGACTTTAGTTCTAAACTACTATCAGTATGGCAATGAAACTTGGCACGCTTATAAACCATCACCAAATAAACATTTTTGCCAAATTGTTTTTGTGCTGATGTCAGCATTCTTTTGATGACGTCACTAAATGTGGCGGTAACTGCAAAATGTTAAGTATCCTGACACTTCATTTTGGCCTTACATAATCTGATGTAATGTAGTAATATGATGATAAAAGGTTGTATTGATGTGATTTTGCTTATATTAGCAGTTTCTTTCTAGAAATTTTCGATATTTTTTTTCAAAAAATTTCCACCCAGTCCAAAAATGGGCGTTACCATGGCCGAATGCCACGCCCTTACGCAAAAGTGTCGGGCGGGTGGGGGGGTAGGGGGACAACCCTCCTCCCAGGATTAATAGGGTTATTTATTGAATCAAATATGAGAAATAAGCTTTTAATATATAAATGATTTAGTTCTGTGAAACATATTTAGAAGTTAAGAATTATCCTCACACAGTTTCCGGCCCAGTCCCGGTCCCAAATTTTCTCTGTTAGATTCTAATATATCGTACAACTAAAAGCTATACCTCAGTAGAACATTGTTATTGAACTGTGAAACCAATTATCGATTTCCTGCATGACTTGGTCATGCTGGACAATTAGACATCTACCATAAGACAAATAGTGATGTGAAATACTGAGCGGAGAAAATGATAAGAAGGTTCTGATTTGTTTCGGTGGTTTTGTTTGTATATGGGTGTTATTTTTGCCGAGATTCTGACAATTGTACCTGGTACTTCGGACAGCTGGCTTGGGATGACGATTTGTGGGTGGTTGTTTTGTAATATTCTTTTTATCTAGATCCTTAACTTTTAGCAGTTGCTTCTGCTACTTCGAGAGAGAAGGTGTGAGATGTGTTAAGGGTATTTTTCAAAATGGTTTTGAGACAATTCCACACTCACTATTTCATGTGTTATTCAGACAAACACTTAATTACTAACTCATCCTAAGAAAAATAAATATTAGTATCTAAAGATAATAATTGAGACTAACCTATTGGTTTTATTGCCGAACAATTACTTATCTTTATTTCTAGCTCTGTCTTTCTCTGAGATAGAGTTTCTTCTATATATTTGTCATTGATATAAACGATTAAAACTCAAAATCTAATAATGTTTTGAAAGTTTTATATTGCATGTTTATGTATTAGTGTACACGTTCACTGCACAAAATCCAACTGTATCCGGACTTTATTTCAGTCCGTATTCGTCCGTATTAAGACAGAATTCGAGCATGCTGTCTTAATACCGACGTATACGGACTGAATACAGGAGTAGACGGACTGTATAAAGGTCCGGATACAGCTGGATTTTGCGCAGTGCAATCTAGATATTTTAGGACTAATTTGCATAAAAGGCGAACTTTCACCATCATAATTGGCGGACGCTTAAAAGGCCTGGATGGGTACCCGATTCTGTCATTAGCCAACCCGGATGTCAAGATTCGGAGTTTCGATCGTTCGTAGATAAGCGGAAACGTAGTTTCTTTTGTGTTCCGCATTCTATATCTCATTTGCTTTGAAGTCTGGGTAGAATATAAAAGCAATGCTAACGTGGCATATAATGAAAGCTCGAATGAAGTTGAGCCTGAGAAGAAGTAAACCTCCAATGAAAGGTATAGTCCATGACTGGAGCATCCTTAGAAGTGATTCAGAGCTACAAGAACAATATGCTATAAAGGTTCAGAACAGATACGAAACTCTATGCTTGGAAAACAGTGATGATGGCAGTTATAATACTCCTGTTGGTGTCACAAACAGTTACGAGAACTTTATCATCGCAAACGAAGAGACCGCTGATGAACTTCTCCCTAAAAAGAAAAGATCCAAAAGGTCTATTGTTGCTCAAAACCCTGAAATTAGTGAAGCTCGTAGACTAGTAAACGTTTCCTTCTCGAATTATGAAGCAAATCAGACATCTAACAATGAAGCCGTGTTACAAGTTGCTAAAGCTAACCTAAAGAAAGCATACGATACAGCATTTGAGAATGAAGTAATAGACAACAAGTAGAAACAGTCGATCATAGAGCACAGCATGGTTTTGCATGGAAGGTCATAAATGATCTAAGTGGAAGGAAACTACACCCAAAGGTAAAATCAAAGGTGAAAGTAACGAGGCTAGAGTTAAGGTCTGGCACGACCATTTTAGCAAACTACTAGGTGCGGAGCCAGTGATCAATTGTGGGGATGAGGAGATTAATATGGTTTTCGAGGAACTGAACATTGAAACAGGTCCCTTTACAAATGACGAGCTTACAAAAGTGAAAAGATCTTTAAAAACTGGTAAAGCGGCTGGCGAGGACGGTATTACACCCGAGGTTTTAAAATATTGTAATCTGGATGAAGTTGTCTTGACATATGCCAACAAATTACTTGAGGAACATGTGAAACTGCAACAATGGTCCAACATAAATTTGCTGCCGGTCCCAAAATCAGGTAACCTGAGTTTACCAACAAATTACAGAGGTATTGTACTATCGTCAGTTATTGCTAAAATTGTTAACAAGATGATTCTGAACCGAATACAACCAAAAATCGATCCACTGTTACGACCAAACCAAAACGGTTTTCGACCTGGTCGCTCAACAACCACTCACATCTTAGCATCAATAATAATAATTGAAGAGGTCAAAAGGAACAGCTTGCGAGCAGTCCTACTCTTTGTCGACTTTAGCAAAGCTTTTGACGGCATTCATCGACAGAAAATGATCAAGATACTGAAATCTTATGGCATCCCTCAGAAATTAGTGAATGCTATTAACCTTTTGTATGAAAGCACAAGAGCTAGAGTGACCTCACCGGATGGGGATACAGAATATTTTGATATTTTATCGGGTATTCTTCAAGGAAACACTTTAGCACCGTTCCTTTTTGTATAGTGATAGACTATGTCATGTGGAACACTATTGGAAACAGTTCAAACGAATTAGGTTTTACAATTCAAGAGAGGAGAAGTAGACGTTTCGATTCCATCACTTTAACAGATTTAGACTTGATGACAGATGACATCGAACTATCTGATGAGATCAACCAGGCGAAAGAATTATTGAAAGGACTTGGAACTGAGGCAGGCAAAGTGGGAATCCATGTTAATGCAAAGAAAACGGAGCTGATGATGTTCAATCAAAGCCAAGACCAGATGAACGATGTAAAATTTGCTGCAGGAGTACCCATCAAAACAGTAGATGATTTTAAATACCTTGGATGATGGTTAAGAAGCTCTGAGCAGGATATCAAAGTGAGACTGGCAGAAGAAATCATTGAAGATAAGACTATTTCTGGTTACTGTCGAGTCTGTATTACAACAGTGAAACCTGGACTCTCACCAAGCGCCTGGAGGAAAAACTTGATGGATCCGACACAAAAATGCTACGAATGGTTTGTGGATTAACCAAGAAGAGAAAAAAATAAGCTGCAAATTTTGTGGACATACTAAAAAGAGATACTAGACTGGAAGACGTTGGGGAAATCAAAAACTTAATGCTGGACCGTTCTCGCTGGAAAGAATTCATCACCACGGCTGGATCGGGAGATCGTCGAAAGTAAAGTAAGTAAGAATTTTGGTCATTTTCGCGAAAGTTTGTGCTGCGAAATATTGTAAACGAAAAATTCGCGAAAGTTTTTTCGTAAAAACCTATACGAAATGATTTTACGTAATCAATATTTCCGTACAAGCATGTGCGGAGTCAACAACTAACATATATTACAGACCGGTGATAGCGTTTTTTGTGAAACCTTTATGCATTTACTAATACGCCTAGTTTAATCAGACTTGAACGATTTCCATTTTCTTTACTTATGACAAAAGGCTTACTTTTTTCTTCAAATTTGGAACACAGTTTCTTATATCCATTTAGAGTGTTCTAACATTCATATTTTTTTGAAATTTAATTTTGATGGACAAATCGGTCGACACGTGCAGTACTCGCCGAAATTGGGCGAATATTTTAGGACCGCAGCGGCCCGTAAAAAACGTTTGAGTGATTTTAAGCAAAAAATCGGAATGTTAGAACATAGCTAACCCTAATACAAATCATCTGTGAAGTTTTGAGTTAATTTCATCAAAGTCATCTTGAGTTATTATGTTTTCTAAAGCATTATACCCTTTTTCGGGCCCGAAAAACGACTCTTTTGGGCCTAACGGGTGAATGAAATTGTTATGAAATAAAATAGTATTTATTAGTAATATAACCAATAAAAAACTTCAAATTCACTGTTTTTCAAAAAAAGTTGTCTGTTATAGGGTTTCCACAACCTCGTCCCCAGGGCTTTTCGCTTTTTTATTATGAGGATAGAAAGCGGAAATATTTCCGTTTTCTCTCCTCATAATAAAAAAGCGAAAAGTCCTGGGGACGAGATTGGGGTTTCCACCTTAAACTGGTTCTATTGTTTTGAAATCAAAAAGGTTATGCAAATAGAAATTCGAAATTATTGTACGTTCCGAACATTTAAATAAAATAGTCAGTACTTTTAATTATAAGTTCTCTCACTTAAATTTTGTATTTTATGTACACCACGAAATCATGATCACGTGCACCATTTCCTATCCCCTTTAAATGGCGCTTACATATCAATTCGCGAAAGTTTCTTACAGGAAATTTTCATCTTTTTTCTTGAATTATTCACTTTTGATCAAAATTGTTTACAAAAGACAGTAAATGAGTGAAAGGAAGTGTTTTACTTACTGAAAGTGTTAATTCTCATTGAAAAAGTTGTCAAGTTTTTTCAACTAAAACTCCCCTTTTTGTAGAAGTCGCGAAAGTTCTTACTTCGAAATTCAGAGAGTTAAAGCCAATAATTTTGCGATTTTTTCCCTCGAAACTTAGTGCCCGCGAAACTTTGTACCCTTAAAGTACAACTATCATATAACTTGGACCAATACGTAATTTGGAGCAGAATGGAGGAAACACCGGAGCTGCTTTTAGGAAGTTTAGTTAGTTTTTGGAAGGATAAATGTAGCAGTCGTATGGGGAACGCGTATATTGAACATTACGTTAAACTTGTGGTTCTCGGGTTTTTAGCCCAGGTTGTATTCGTTTGAATTCGAGAGATACGTAGTTACGACTGCTACTGACCACCCACGAAATACCAATTTCTCTGAAATCTGTAGTATTTATTGTGCTGTACCGGGGTGTACATAAGAGGAATGAAGAATTCGCCATTGTGCATATAGGCTACTTGCATTCTACACAAAGGTAAATATCACGTTGCCGTCGTAGATTAGACTGTGCGTAAGCTCCCTAATATGTACACGCAGACACACACCATGTTCTATGATGCGCAGAGGCGGATCCAGCTATAAAAGCCTATGGATCAAATTTTAAGCTAATAAAAATTAACGTCTATTGTTCCCCATTTTATTGCGTTGACCAAGTTAAAGAGAGTTCTGGATCCGCCTAAGTATGCATACAGCCACTTTTCTATGATGAAAACATTACGATATTTGATAGGATAGTTGTGCACGGGAACTGAATAAAAGACAACACCTTATATACAAAATAATCTGTTTCTTATGACATTGCATTAGGGACCATCCACAAAATTCGTATCGTAAATCGTACCATTTTCAACACAGAGCAAGCGTCTTTCGACATGTAAAGTATGCACAAAGGCACTTCCTGTGGTTGAAAACTGATACGAATTTCAATACAAATTTTGTGAAAGGTGCCTTATCACATAATTTGAAGGTACTTTTAAAACAGTTTTCTGAAAAACTTAGCCCCTTAATGCCTGATAGTAACAAAATGGTCACACGCCCTGTAACAATCCTGAGTTGAAACACATCCAGCTCATAATCGAGGGGTCCCGGTTCAAATCAAAGCCAATGATCTTCTCAGTTCTATGTCCCTGGAAGTACTGTGTTCAACCTGTTCATCCGTTAAGCGGCGCTTGTCATGTTTCAGAGTCATAGGGTTAACAAAAGGGCGTTAAAGCTCAGAGACAGATTAATACCTTGAGAGAGAATGACGTAATCTCTCCCTTAGTTAAGGTGTAGTGGAGGAGTAGCGGATAGTTTTGGGAGAGGTGAAGTAAAACACAAAACGAATCGCTAACAAAACATTTTAAAACATAAAACTTTCTCCAAGGTAATGGTTCGTCTCAAAAATTCGCTTCACAATTCGCTTCATTTTCACCTCAGATGAAGTGTTATTGTGCATACAAAGTATG
>JAUCNQ010119605.1:0-10764 GCA_032352715.1 Bougainvillia muscus
TCATGGCTTCTGTGATGGGTTAAATTTTTCCGACGGAAAAATTTAACCAATCACAGAAGCCATGACAGTTCATTTCGTCTATAGAAAATCTTAATGTAAACGAGTTCTAAGATAATCCCGCTTTGCATACAGTGATGCTTCTGTGGAAATACGACCTAGGGATCCCACAGTCTTGACTTCAGGATTGACTGCAGGTAAAACAAATAAGGTGCCGATCTCACAAGTCGCTCTCGGTTACCTGGGTGGTTCAAGTTGCAAGATTTGCAAAAACGTTTTGAGAGTGTGATCTGCACAGAGATATTTATTTGGAAATAAAAGCTTTTTAGACTTGCATCAATAATGCATATCAATGAGATTAAATTAATCCAGGGTTCGATTTGACGTTAATTACCCAGCTGGCACACAACGCTAAAACAACGTTGTAGCAACGTTATCATAACGTTTAACTTGGGTAATCACAATTTTAACTGGCCATAATATGCTGACTATGGTCACGTTTGACTGTCAGTTTGCAATATGCTGACCACCGTCACACCTTGACTGTCAGTGTGCAATATGCTGACCATCATCAACTTTTTTCTTGAAATCCTTTTGTTCAATAATGGTGTTATCTGATGAAAGAAAAACATAATAGTCAAACAAAACCTATATCTTTTTATGTTTTTTTTCTTCAACTTACTAGTCTAGTCTTCGTGGGAAAATACACCTTCGGAAGATATAAAAAAGATTTCAGAATAAAATGGCACCTGTGATTCGAATTGAAAATTCAAGTCGAATATAATCTTTATAATTTCTTTATCTTATTGCCTACAGTGTAGTAAAGAAAAGATCGTTAATTTCCTATAAACCCCGTGCTATGAAAAAACAATAAATTTCATATTAAAATCCATCCTATTTAAAACAACACTTACCCAAATTCAACAGAAGTTACCGATCTCGAACAAAACTAAAACTTCGTCTAAGTTTATTCTTTTTAACCAATACTATAACACAACAGCGATAATACTAAGTTATAACTGCATGTTAATGACGTTTTTTAGAAATGACGTCTTTCTTATTAAATCAAAAACCGTTTTCTTGTTTTATAAGTGCGAGAAGCTTAGCAGTGTATTGGGGATAAAACTTTGAGATTTTGAGCATGTACTATCCTTTTTGTTAAGGGAACTACACCGCCAATTTCTTGTTCTTCTCCTTTGAAGGTTTTATAGTCCTCAATGTTAATGTAATCTCTGAGATTCTCCGATATATGAATTGGCATTTAGAAGATACCGACCGTTAGTTACCCCTGTTTCTATTTCTATGCCATGGTACTCCATATTTGATTCTTTTCTATGTTAAAAAATGCCTCGTCGTTCTGTTCATAGGGAGTCTTCTAAGCGTCGTTAAAAGCAAAACGAAGGAGAAGTGAAATCATTAATTTATACTATTAATGTAGTGTATGTTACCATATATAAGACTATTAAGAATGAATGATTTTAGTACTTTGGGTATCTAATTTTATGATTTTAAATCCAACTGTTTGATTGATAACCATCCATACGAAGGAGATTTCGTTCATCATTTATTCATTAATTTCCAGTGCGTGTGTATGTGTGGTGCATGCAGCTCTTGAAGTAAACATACAACGTTTTCAGAGGTCAGAGAAGTTCTAAAAGCTACAATAATTATTTTATTTTTTGCAAAAAGAGCAACATGGATGGAGTAAAGATTTAGAGTTTGCAAAAAGAAGAATTGTCAAATAAGTAAGTTCATTGGCATTTTTACACATCACACCTAGTATAACCTGGCCTAGCATGATGATCCAGCGAGATAAAGGGAAAATAAAGACATCCTTTAGTGAAAATCCGTGTTACGATATTTCGTCCTTAGGACAAAATATCGTAACATGGATTTCCACTAAAACGAATTACATTACATACATGTTTCTATCTTCCGTTGATCTGCAAGGCTAGAAGCAGGAATCATCTAACCATGCCATGGGATAGAATTATTTCTGTTTTTTGTATATGTGTGTATATTTTGCAAAAGTTTCATATCCTGCAAATTTGCAATATAAAATATCGGAATATATTTGATTTTTATATTTGGTCACCAAATGGGATGACAACGCTTAAAAGTAAAGCGAAGTTAAGATAAAACATCAAAAGAATTTATTTTTTCTATCTTTATTTCATTATTTTTCTCTCTTCTATTTGTTGGTGTGCATACTCTGTAATAGTTTAATAAACATTCATCTCTGACTAGGTCTGAATCGGCCACTGCATGCCAACACTTCAGTTTGACAACTGGTATATCCCAGCATACAACTTAGATTCCAACATACAACACCATGTTGTCGACAGCATCGACTAAGAGGTGTTCCGAAAAATAGGTGAAACCATTCTGTTCTGAATGCATCAATGCAGAAGATATTCGTGTAGAACGAAGCTGCTCTGAACATAATGAAAAAGCTTCCTGTCAGAAAGGGGTGTTCAGAGAATTACTATTTGAAAATCAGCTTTTTTAAGATAAAAATGAAAAGTACCTGTGAAATAAGAGGTGTTCTGAAGAAACAGAATATTTTTTAGTAAATTAGAATACCTATTTTTTAGAACACCTATTAGTCAAAGGTTATAACTCGGTAAAATTCCCCTGTTCTGTTGGTATAATTACTTCATAGCTATGAAATATACGTGTTCTTAGATATATTTTCAAAATGTTATTCTCAGAAATAGTGTACCTGGGAAATAAAGCCATTCTTCAATAAGAAGAATTTGATATAGAAAAGAGAGACACTCCTGGGAAGTCAGAACACCTATTTTTCAGAACACTTATTAGTGATGCTTCTCTGTTGTGCGATTAGAGAGAATTAATTTTCACATGAAATGGTGAAAAACGTTTTTCGTTTTTCGAAAATATTTTTTAATTGACAAGTTTGCTCTAAAACAGTTGAAACGCTGTCATCTGTGACACATGCGATTTTTTAGATGTCAAATTTTGATTATAGTGCGTGCATGTGAAATTAAGCCGAAACTGTGGTAGGTTAAAAAATTAATTTGCAATCGAACATCCAAGAATAGGAACTAATCTACAATATAAGGGCAACAATACTCAGTGGCAGATCCAGCCCTAGTCAGAGCAACACAAGGAAGAGCTAAATGTTTTAATTCTTAATAGCCTTCTGTATGATGATGGGTCTAGGAGACCCATCTTCATACAGAAAGCTATTAGAATTAATCACTTTGAGTATGCTTTGAATCTCCATTTCAGTGCTGTGACTAGGTAAAACAGTGTCCTGAGTCCGCCTCTGTAAGGGCAACATTACTAGGTATTTTTAGGACTAATTTAAGTACAATTTTCTTCGTCATTATTCACAGGGCAGTGTCCGATTGTTGGATCCTTATAAAAAGCCTGGATTCCGGCATGATGCACTTCTTCGGAGATGAAATGGTACGATTTAAAAACCTCAACGTGGTTGATCTTGTATATAGTATCTTCTCTTATTTTAATCTTTGTGTTTACTTTTCGCAAAATATAAATAAACAAAATCTTTTAACGGCAGAAAAGAAAAAAAATCAATTCAATTTATACACACCAAGAAATAAAAGAGAGAAAAATAATGAAATAAAGATTGAAAAAATAAATTCCTTTGATGTTTTATCTTAACTTTGCTTTGCTTATAACCGTTGTCATCCCGTTTGGTTACCAAACATCAATAATCCAATATTTTCCCATATTTTACATTGCAAATTTGCAGGATATGAAACTTTTGCAAAATATATACAAATAATACGAAAAACAGAAATAATTCTGCCCCCTGGTTTATAAATTAATAATAATAAAACTGTTTTAATCAAATTGAAACTGCCAGGGGGGTAGAGACTTGGTAAGGAGGTTATTTGTCTCCAAAATACTAAAATCAATAAAACTTTACTACTACGTTCAAGTTTATTTTATTAATTCTCATTTTACCATGTTGTCAATAAAAACTTATTGACAATGCAGAGTATGTGTGTGTTTTTTTCTTCATGCTTGAAGAAGTTCGTGTAGTTCAGGACGAACACGTGAAATGTATACCTCAGTGAAATATCCATCAATGAAATATAATACACGTGCGTGTTGTAGAATAGTAAATCACTCGCAGTTGTTGATACGGTTATGAAGAGAAACACATTTTGTTGATAAAATTTATATATGCACTAAATTCGTATTAATAAATTCTTGTTATTTTCATCTCGGAAGACGTGTCTTTGTGCATACTTCAGTATGCACAAAGACACCTCTTCTGAGATGAAAATAAAACGATTTTAGAAATGTTTTTTCTTGTAAAAGGAAGCTTGGTAGAATTTAAACCAAGTGCTTTGTGAAATATTCTGATCATTTTATTATAGGGTGATTTCAGAGAGCTAATTATTGCAAAAAACAGACTCAAAGAAGACAAAGAAGAAAGTAACTTATGGCTGTCTTACAAATAGCACAATTTTTTGGTTCACTCATAACAACAGCCGTATTAGGTTTTACACTCTCAAGTAATTTTTGGATAAAATTTGTATTTCATGATAAAAAATTTCATTCTGGATTATGGAATATATGTGACTTAGAAGGTAAATGTAGACTTTATGATGAATTCTTACCAGGCGAAGATGATCCATTATGGCTTGTACAAGTACGCATGCTAATTGTCGCTGCTTGTATTACATCAGCTATATCGATTCTTGCAAGTATCATTCGTTTATATAATGAAAAAATACGAGGATATGTACCAGCGATATTTTTATTTTTTACATCGACACTTACAGCAGGATCATGTTGGTTATTTACAGAACGTAAAGATTTTCATAATGAACATTATTTTAAAGATGCACAATATGAATGGGGGTTTATTGTAGCTTGTGTATCATCTACACTTGCCTTGATTTTGTTTATATTTGGTTTACTTTCAGACATTTTTCCATGCACAAAAACAGAAGACCCAGGTTATGGTTCAGTATCTGACGTTTGACCAAGGCTTTGACATTTAAATATATAAATATATATATACATACTTTATTATACACGCTTTTGTTTGTAAGCATAACCTTTATCAGCACCAGAGGTAAAATTCACCCACAATTTTTCAGTTTTCCTTGTATCAAACACCAAAAATAAGCACCAGGTAAAATTTGGTGCTTATAAAAAAAAGCGTATATGTTTACTAAATGGTCATGTTTGCTTAAACAGTACTGTAGCATTTGTTGCAGGATTGTTTAAGTAGAGGTGACCATTTTTAGACACAATCTAATAAAGGGTTAAACATATTTTTTTTCAAGGAAAGCACGTTGAGTTTGAGTTTCTGTCCGATTACTGAATGTATGCTCAACATGCGTGAGATTCATAAGTATTTCAGTATGGTCACTAGTCGGTAATATTGCCATACAATCACCATACCACCGAGTTTTATTGTTTCAATGTTCAAAAACTATAAAATTATTCAAATTATTATTCCTTTCAACCAATAAATACCCAGCAGACACAGTAGTTCATATCAACGTCCTTTACATGCTTTCTGCTTAGGAGCCGTCTCAAAAATTCGCTTCAGTAATTTGCTTCATTCCTGCCAATTTTCATCTCAGATGAAGTGTTATTGTGCATACTTTGTATGCACAATAACACTTCAACTGAGGTGAACATGAAGCGATTTGTGTAGCGAATTTAAGCGAATTTATTCTTAATAACTCATTGTATGGATATGGGTCTTAATACAGAGGCGGATTTAGAACATGCTTTTACTTAGTCACAGCAGTAAGAGGGATACTCAAAGTCATTAATTGTAATTATATTATGTATGTCGCTGGGTCTCTAAAGACTCAGCGTCATACATAATATAATTAAGAATTAACAGTAATTATACACCATCGCAATGCTCTGACTAGGGCTAGATCCGCCACTGAAAAATTAATGACTTTGAGTCTCCATTTTAGCTGTTTTTGATATGTGCTCTCCAGAAATATGATATGTATTTAAATTGGAGTGAATTTTGGTGAGTTCAACCATTTTACTTGAAATTCTTTCATTAATTTTAATGCCTTTTGTATGTCACTACTATTATAACGGGTTTTTTTCTGCT
The DNA here is from genome assembly GCA_032352715.1 of Bougainvillia muscus. NCBI lineage: Eukaryota > Metazoa > Cnidaria > Hydrozoa > Anthoathecata > Bougainvilliidae > Bougainvillia > Bougainvillia muscus. The sequence continues at coordinate 6,086 of JAUCNQ010119605.1, forward strand.
CAATGATCTCTAAACCCTACCCATTTCTATTTAGCTTTTTATTTGAGTCTTGCCGATGTTTTTAGGTTAGACGATTTGACATTACATGTTATTTTGCGTGAAAAATAAATAATTTGACTTCCCGGAAACAGGATTATACGTTGAGCAAAAAATTGGAAATGAAAGGAATTTGATTGAATGATAATGACTATCATTATTACATTATTGTCATCCAATCAAATATCTTCATATTTTATGAGCCGATTAATTAGGCTTTTATTATTGGTAGAATGTTGAAAACCTTTATATGATATTGTAAATATGTACAGATACATTTTGTGAACCCAGGGTAATTATTATAAACAAAACTTTCGTATTTTACTCCACTACCCATTGCCATAGCGTCCACTCATTATTACATCCCCAGCAATCACAATTTGAACGTTCTTGCGACGTCTTTACGAAGCCAACTCTGGTCCTGTGTTAGCTGGGCTCACCCATTTCCCTACCACCCACTGGGTACGCGTCATGGTACACTGACCATCAAATTACGCATTCAATGCTGGCATTATTTTTATGACTAGCAGCCTAATGTAATAGGTAGCCTACCTGATAGACCGCTTCGCTGAAGCTCCGCCTGGTCTATCAGCACTTGTCGAATTTTGCGTTCACAACTGTTAAGATCACGCATGCGCATTGAATAATAACTAACGGGAATATCCGAAGCTATACAAACAAAAACGGCCACAAAAACAAGGTGGCCCTAGTAATACCATGAACGCATAAAGCATATCAATGGTGGTAGACCAAGCGAAGTGTAACAACAGCGGTCTATCCAGTAAGCCTACCCAATAGGACGATGATGACGTTACTGTTTTTAAATATTTTTCCATGTAAATACTTCATAGGAAATATGATGCAAGATGAAGAGAGAGCACAGTGATTGATTTACACACGATAAAAGGCGAAGCACCAAAATTAGGAGACTAACTATACGCTTATTCTTTTTTTAAGCACCACCTTTAGGGACCGTCTCAAAAATTCGCTTCAAATTCGTTTAAATTCGCTTCACAATTCGCTTCATCTTAGGTGAAAATTATTAGGAATAAAACGAATTGTTAAGCGAATTTAAGCGAATTTTTGAGACGGTCCTTTATAAATAATCCTAGAAAAGTCCTGGAATTTTTATAAATGTGTCCTTCAGGGTTTTCAAATCTGTACACGCGCACAAAGAATTGTTTTCATTATCCGAAATTATTCTTCCGCTTATTTTTCGTTATTTTTTGTTGGTCAGTACGATGTCCTTGAAAGTCCTTCAATTCAGTGGAAAGTCCTGGAAAAGTCTTGGAGCTTTTGGGCCAAAAGTCCTGGAAAATATGGAAAATTGTCCTGGACAGCACTTTAAAAGTCCCGGAATTTGAGTTCAATTTGTTGGTGAGAACCCTGTTTATAAGCACCTGAGACTCAAATTTGGAATTTTAGACCATATAAATGTCTATCCATTGACACTGTAATAAGCACTGTGTTAGGTTCGAAATAAGAAAAATATAAGCAACAGTCAGCCTCAGTAGAAAAACCCTGGTTCTCATAAAAAAAGATCGAAATTTCCGCCAGTATTTAGTTTCGCGACTCCCAAATAAGTTCATTTCGCCGTTATTTATTTTAGCGAATGACATAAATATTAATATTACAGTAAATTTTTCTAAGCGAAACAAAGTTGTTTATTCTAAAAAATAACCGTAAAAGAAAAGTCATTCAATCAAACTCTAATAGGTGGCTACTGTGGGATTGCTTCTTGCATTTTGGACTATCGCAGGTATTTCTACCCCTAATGTATAATGTTCTATGAACAGTGTCATATGTAGCCTACCTGATAGACCTCTTCACTGAAGCTCCGCCTGGTCTATCAACACTCGTCTATTGGAAATAACTAACGTGAATATTCGAAGCAAAATAAACAAAAACGGCCTCAAAAACAAGGTGGTCCTGGTAATACCGTGAACTCATAAAGTATCAGTGGTGGTAGACCAAGCGAGGTGCAACGAAAGCGGTCTACCTAGGAAGGCTATGTCATATCATATGGTCATATGCGAAGAAATATGAATATTTCTGAACCAAGATGTATGTACCAGAACAACCTCGTAGCCAGCGCCGTTAATCTCTTTTTGATTATGAGGACAACAAAATGGTGTCGTCCTCCAACCTCGTCTCCAGAGCCCTTTATCTCTTTCTGATGATTTTCTGATAGTTTGGTCGTCCTCATAATCAAAAAAGTAAATGGCGCTGGGTTCGAGGTTGTTGTACCAGTGAATACTAAAAATTCGTAAACACCATCGACACCATCTAAATTCGTTTCATCACAAATAGTTTTATTTTCATTTCAGATAAAGTGACATTGTGCATACAACGTATTTATTGGAATGAAACAAATTTACACCTGTTATTCTTCTGATGGCTTTCACTCCAACCAACTGAGATCAAACGATACCGCAAAAGAAATGTTATTATATGTTTTTATACTTGAATTTACTGCATGAAAAGTTATGTTACAGAGGCGGACTCAGAACATGCCTTTACTTAGTCACGGCACAGAAATGGAGATTCAAAAGCATGCTCAAAGTGATCAATTCTAATAGCTTTCTGTATGATGATGGTCTCTTAAGACCCATCACTGTACAGAAGGCTATTAAGAATTAAAACGTTTAGCTCTTGCTCGCGTTGCTCTGACTAGAGCTGGGTTTGCCACTGAGTTATCCACTAATGATTATATTAAATAACCTGGATTATCTTTAGATCTTTCTGTAGGTTGTATGATAAAATCATTAAAGGTCAACATCATTTTTCTGTGGTGTTAATACTATCCTTTAATAGCTAGCAAATTCACTCGATAACCTCAGAATAAAAACGGCTCATCAAAATGACATTGCTGTCCCTGTGGACATAGTTCTTGGTCTTGTTTTCTATGGAAACTGTTAAATGTCGTATTCAAGTGCCAAACAGAAGACTCAAAAAGCTAACGAAAAAATCAAAATCAATAAAGTCAATCATACTTAACACCATCAATCCCCAACCGAATATACTTTGATCACCAAAATGAAATTTTGAGGAAAAACTTTCCAGGGGGTTATGAGACCCGTTCTTGACCCGGGTAGCAAGATAGTCGATTTACTTTATCTATCTAGTCTAATTTTGAAAGTTACCTGAATTTTAATTTAAAAATTCCCTGAATCTTGGCAAAGACGGAAACAATAATCAATTTGCTGATGTCAGCATTTTTTTATAGTAGGGTCTGCATTTTTTATATTTTGCGAAAAACTCGATTTTCGTTATTTAACTATCAGGCGTCAAAACCGACATTAGCATAGGCGGATTCAGAACATGCTTTTACCTAGTCAAAGCAATAGAATGGAGATTAAAAGCATGCTCAAACTCATTAATTTTTAATTGCTTTTGTATGATAATGGGTCTGTAAAGACCCATTATCATACAAAAGCTATTAAGAATTAAAACGTTTAGTTCTTCATCGTGCTTTCTGACTAGGGCTGGATCCGCCACTGATTAGACCAGATCAATTTTCCTTCAAACTGACAGGATAACTAGCCCATACCAGTCATGTGACAAAGTTTGACATTCAGACATATTTAACCGTTCTAATGTATCACTTTGTCTTTAAGTCAAAGTAATTTCAAGAAAAGCCAGAAAAAACAAAAGTTCCAATTAATTTCAATCAGCATTTTAGGGTCCTTCTTTAGACATCCATAGTTCCCTAAGGGTCATAACGGGCCATTTTATATAAGCAGGATAGATTCCGGAAGAGAAACAGATAACTGAAAAAAAAGTATTCAGTCGATTTTCCGTCACGATTATTTATGTTCATAAGATCGTGCGAAAATAAAAATACGTTCGTTTGATTGGTTGAGTTTTTTATTGCTTCATTTTTAAGCCTTTAATGCACCATGTCTACAAAATGGTCACACTAACTTAAACAATCCTGCAGCATTTGCTGCATGATTGTTTCAGTCTGTGTGACCATTTTATAGACAAAACGCATTTAAGGGTTATGAGATGGATTAAACTTTAAATTCATCACTTCCTAATTAGATTCTTAGAACTCGTTTACATGAAGACTTTCTATAGGCGAAATGAACTGTAATGGCTTCTGTGATTGGTTAAATTTTTCCGTCGGAAAAATTTAACCAATCACAGAAGCCATGACAATTCATTTCGTCCGCAACGATTTTTCATGTAAACGAGCCCTTAGATTTTATCATAATTCCACTAATATTTTGCTCCTTCTGTTTTACATCAGACGTAGAAAGGTAATAACATTAATTGGATTGACCATGACGTTTTGATTATACAGATACAATATTTATCCAATTAATTGCTTTTATTTTTAACTAATCTGATTTACTTGAGCAGATACTGTAATAAATGAAATTTCCTTGACTAACTTCAATTCCTTAAAATGCAAATTTGGCGTTGTTTCCCAGCTGGCACACAACGCTAAAGAAACGTTTAACGTTGTAATAACATTTATTGCAATGTTGTTTTAGCGTTGTGTGCCAGACCTAGTCAGAACAACAAGATGGAGACCGAAGCTAATCAGTGGCGGATTCAGCTCTAGTCAGAGCAACACGGGGAAGAGCTAAAAGTTTTAATTCTTAATAGCCTTCTGTATGATAATGGGTCTAAGAGAC
>JAUCNQ010119616.1:0-10761 GCA_032352715.1 Bougainvillia muscus
AATTAAAATTAATGACTTTGAGTACTCCACTTACTGCTGTGACTAAGTAAAAGCATGTTCTAAATCCGCCTCTGATCCATAACTTGTAGCCAAGAAAATGTAAAACAATCACTCTGTAGATTAACCTTTTGTAGTAATAATGCTTTGTACTTAAAGTTAACTAATCTGATACAATAAAAATAATTAATGATAAGATTAATGATGAGCCAGTGACCTGGGTCTCCTTCTATATAATCTAATCTAAGCATGGCGATTAATTCAGCGTGTTCCAGGGGCAGACTCAGAACATGCTTTTACCCTAGTCGCTTCGGTAAAACGGAAAATCGAATGATATTAATTTCTAAATGCTGAATGTATGTGGATGGGTCTTACATTCATTAAGATTGTAAGAATTAAATCTTCTAGCACATCATCGTGGTGTCCTGACTAGGGCTACAGGCACATCTGTATTAAGAATAATCGTTTGTAATGAAACATTGGTTTGGATTATATGTGATTATATATAATAATGTTTTAGATTATAATTATTTTAGATCATATTATTTCTTGATTATTACGGTAAACACTTACTGCATAAAAAAGGATGTTGCACGTTATGGATTTTATCATACAACCTGCAGAACACGGCTGGCAAAATTTGAAGTAAAAAGATGCCAGTAATATCTAGGAAGATTTGTCTCGCAAAGAACTTTATGACATAGAATTTATTTTTTTGGTTACTACGAGCAGAAGTCAATAGCCACGTGACGAATAATGACGTCACCGAAATTATCAAAATTCGAAAAATTTGTTTTTATAAATTATGATATTTTTCAATCAAAAGGTCTCAAAACGTTATGCGGAAAACCGGTATCACTCCTGCTATTTATATGTTCTCGAGCCGAGAAATCCAGGTTTAAAGTTTCAGGATTTTTGAAACTTAATAAAAATTGCCTAAGTAATCCAAATATCTAAACTAATACCATTTTCCTGAATAAATTTTAAAGATCTTTCATTTGATGCAACTAAAAAAAGCAAAATAAAAACGATTATAAATGTCGAAAATTTGCAGGTCACTTGAACTGTACCTGATTTGCCTTAAAAACGTCTATAAACGAGTTTTAGTGGAAGCATTATCATTTGTTTTACCTTTGCTTGATTTCTACAAGCAATATCACGTTAATTCTGACATGATTACTTAGTGGTTTAACATAAAATTAATAAAAAACTACTTACTTTTCTAAAGCTGCTTTTACACGGTCATATTGTATATGACATATACTATATGATCATATGTTTTGAGCATGATGTTTCATTCATTGATATGTATGTGATCGAATTTTTTAAAAATTGGACGGGTTCTATTTCGTCATATGTCTTTGATGCAGTTGTTTTACAATGAGAAATTATACTCAAAAGATATGATCAAATAGCATGTGTCATATACAATATGACCGTGTAAAGCAGCTTAAGTGGCACCTTTTGATTCTTGATTTTGCCGCCGTGAATTCTGGAGATTTGTTCTCTAAGGATTAAAACATATTATCAAAGACCCAACCAGAATTACAGTCAAATCACAGACACTCATTGACGTCATTTTAACAGTTTTGAGAGAGAGAGAGAGAGAGCAGTTTTGACTCTAACGTAGTAAAATCATCACTTAGCGATGATGACATCTTTGGCTGTTAAATAAAAATAAACAACATCAAGATTCCAGACATTAGAATAAAATGTCGTGATTACTCTAACTACGACCCCGAGAAGTTTATAGACGATCTTGTATGTGACACTAATGACGCAAACACCGCATAGAACTCATTGGAATCTGAAACAGAACAATCACGCCCCCATCAAGAGAAGAGAGAGATGAACTATCTGGACTCTTTTTATCGTAAGATTTGGTAGACGAAATTGAAACGCAAGACAGATTTTGAGAATTATAAACGTTTTAGCAATAAAACCAACGATCTTGTAAGAAAAGCAAAAAATAACCACCATCAAAAAGTGCTAAAAGAATCAGCAAATGACTCTCCAAAGTTCTGGAAAGCTATAAAGAACCTTTTCCCTTCGAAAGAAGGAAAAAAAACATTGCATCTCGTTTTAGCAGTCTTTTCTCGTGTATTTCTAGAAAATTAAAACAAGTTCCATATTACTGAACCTTATAAATAAATATCAGAACAAAACGGACTCAAAATTCAAAATTCAAACCTGTCACCGTAAATGAAACTTTCAAGCATCTCAAAAAACTGCAACGAAAGAAAGAAGGGGTATTGATTATCTTACTCCTGGATTTCTGTAAGACACCGCAATTAACATCGCAAAGCCATTAGCATATGTAAATAACTTGTGCATTAAATATGGGACTGTTCCTCAGAAAGTCAAGATCGCAAACCCCTCTCCCCCCGTCTTGAGGTGTTTTGCATTTTATGGCTCCCGATTTTTTTTTATTTCCAAAGGAGAAAAACTTCATATTAATTATTATTTCATTACATTGTGATTTCGATCGAAAATGTATTTTTTTAATATCATTAAAGTTCAAACAATACCCCCGTATCGGAAAAAAGAAACTGATTTCTGCTTAATTAGGTCATATGAGAAATGGGCCTGATGATTAAGAATCGATTTCAAGAAGAAAATTAGGGGGCTACTAATACCCTTCTGTTAAATGTTAAAATCAACCTTAACTGCGTTGAGTTGCATACGGTACAATATTTTACGGTATTGCCAAGCGTCAAGATAACATGGCGCACGAGAATGTCCTTTTGGATAAGGTCCAATTCAGCGAAGAAACCATTGCAAATAAAATAATAGAAAAGTAAACAAGGCCTTAAACCTTTGAAATGACGATTGCATTGCAACGTTTAAGACAGGTGTCAAAACGATTTTATTTGGTAAGAACGAATTTTGTTGTCATTTAATGTCTAATTAAAAAAAATTATACTTTCGTTATGAACTGTTTTGAATTTACATGGAAGCGTGGAGCTACTTCTAAGGTTTTGAAGCCAAATCAAAACAAAAATGTCGATACAAGATGTAAATTTTTACAAGTATCATCGTATATTTTACGGAAAGAACCAGGCAATAAACAAAATATTAACTGTTTGGTCGCTTCTTTACTGAAAATATTGCCCTCGGTTTCCTGTGTTGACCTCACAAACACGGTCAATACAGGTGACCTCAAGCAATATTTTCGGGTAATGATGCGACAAAATAGTTAATTATTGTATAATTATTTTTTGCAGAATTGTTTTAAGTCTTTCCTCCTATTATAAGGAACATATGTGCCAAATTTCAACTCTTTAGCGTGTTCCTGGCAGATTTTAGGGGTAGGAAGGGGAGGGTGGGGGGGGGGGGATATACCCTCCCCCATGCTTTAACGCTACCCAAGACACCCCGTGCACTTTAGGGTTAATATGGAAACGAGTTAAATAAATATTTTCATTTGTAATAACAAAAATAAAAACTTCGATCCCAGGGCAGTTTATGTATTTCTTATTTTGAATAAAATTTGATTTATATAGTGAAGATTTTATAACGTGTTTGATTTAGAATGAAATCATCATGTAGTTTTGCAGCGCAAGTGCCAAAAAGATAACGAAAAGCAAACAGCTGCTATACAAACAGAAGACATTGAATTGCGTATGAAATATTAGAAATTATGCAAAAAGAGTAACAAGACATTGTATTCCTTTGGCATAAAATTACCCAATTGATTCTGCCATACCAGGGCCATTTTGGCATTGCCTTCCACAACTTCAGCAAGAGGCAAAATGATCTTTAATCAGGGTTTAAAAATAAGTAATTGGTCAGAGTGTAAGGCTCTATTACAGGTAAGTAAATAAGATTAAGTTGTGTCTATGATTACTCAGATGTTAGAAAGAGTTAATCCTGCGTAAATTTTTACAAAAGTTTTAGGTAATATTTGAATAGGAACAGAATGTATTGTTAATTCGTCAAAACTACTTCCAGCATTATCTATAGACTTTGTCTAGGAATAATATCTCACTAAAACAACATTGAGTATTCTTATTGCAACAAGAACTTTCCTAAAGTGCATTCTGATAAGACGTAAATGTTTTTGTATAAGTCCTATATTATCATATATTACAATGTCGTCTTCTGTCAAAACATTTACATCGAAAAACCCAAGAAGAGACCAAGAAGAGACCTAAGAATGGCTGATGTCAACATATGACATTGTGCGGTTGTGATATTGTAGTTCATCATATCTTGATATGCGTATTATATAAAGCTGTAAAGATACAACAACAAATTCAAGAAGCCTTAATGCCAAACCATACACACCACCACTATCACCACTCCAACCAAAATATGTCACGCAGGTAGATTGAAACACATGCTTTGCCTGTACTGTGGGATTATTAAAGCATTTCATTTTCTGAAATATTTTACATACCTTACTTGGTAACACAATGATATAGTTATAATTAGTTTTAAGCTGTAATAGCATCTAAAATGTAAAAAAATATCAATCAATCACCTGTTTGGATCTAAAGTTTGTGTTGATTTACACCGACAATGTTTTTTTGCCTCCTTTTCACATCTTTTTATTCCTTCATTGTTAAAATATTCTTTTATATTCATAATAGGAATAAATTTGATAACCCATAACTTGTAACCATATAAAATAAGAAACTCTAAAACAACCACTCCATAGATGGTATAAAATAGAAATAATCTTTTGTAGTAATAATGCTTTGTTGTCAGAGTTAACCATATGGAGACAATGAAAATGACAAGATTGATGATAAGCCAATGACTTGGGTCTCCTTCAATACAGTTGGCAGTTTTCGGGTTTTGAAAGCAAACTAGTAGCATGCTATACAGATAATTGAGAAATACACAAGCAAAATTAGAATATGAAGGTCACTGTTACAATGTCTCTCTCGAAATTGTTCCTTTTCTGATACATGCATCTTCACCCTTGATTGATTTGCAACAAGAAACACTGCGATACTAATTATGGTGTTAATACATACCGACGCACATTCTCTTGCTTTGATTTTTCTTACTTGCATTGAATCAAATTTTATTTTTATGAGCATATACTTTTTACAGTAACAGTTTTTACGAGAGGTATCAATTTTGATGTTGATACCAAAACAGAAATACTGATAGGTCTCATGGTAAATATCCATTCATTTGGCGCACCTATATAAAGGAAAGGTTGTAGAAGAACAGTTAACAACGTCAAACACATTTGAAAGACTGTAAGGTAAAATACTGAAGATTTTACAACAGGAGAGTTTTGATATTAACGATAACATACTAACAGCTGCACATGATAAAAACATTATAATTATACTTGCATGATCTGTGAAATGCAATTCATAGGTAAGAATTTTATCTTCACATTTTGATTTGTTTTCATTAACAAACCATCCGATTCCAAGACATGGTGTACAAGCATGGTTACCAACGTCTTGCAGAATTACCACTACAAAGGACGCATTCAAACACTTGCTTTCTGATTGTGTTGTTTCAATAATTTTAAGTTTTGTATAACCTACACCTCGATATTCTAAGCATTTATAACTTCCATTCAGCATTGATTGAATTTTGTGCTTATATTTCACATATTTGGTGTTATTGTGGAAGTTTAGAAACTGTGTAGTATTGTAAATCAACTTTCATCTAAACAGAAAATACATAAAAAAGCGTATTTTGTTGTTCAAATAAATTGGTATCATTTGCATTTAGAAAATATGACTCGTCATATGTAATATAAGATTCTTCAGAGATATCTGTTATAATTTGGTAATACGTTTTCATTGTTTCGTGTAACACAGCAATTTCTATTCTGTCGGTGTAAATAAATGTAAATGAATTCATTTCTGCTGCCATATTGTTAAGACTTTATCAATACTAAAAACATTTGACTATCAGTAATATAAATGGGTATAGAACAACCCTTTAAGGAAAATGTAACACTGAAATGATATGTTTTTGTGTTTATTGTGTTGCAAAAATAAAAATGAGTGTTTTCACATGATTCACATTGAGTGTTTTTATCATTGTATGAATATTCGAAATAAACTCCGCGATCAAAAATTATTACTAGGCGGGTATAACAGTGGCGGATCCAGCCCTAGTCAGAAAAGCACGATGAAGAACTAAACATTTTAATTCTTAATAGCTTTTGTATGATAATGGGCCTTTAAAGACCCATTATCATACAAAAGCAATTAAAAATTAATGAGTTTGAGCACGCATTTAATCTCCACTCTATTGCTTTGACTAAGGAAAAGCATGTTCTGAGTCCGCCTATGTATAATACTTTTGAAAATAGGAATATGCATTCATACTGCCTTAGACATAAGCTTGTATATATTCCACAAGAGACGGTTGGTAAATCTTGTAATATGATAATACATTTGCTGTTTGATATGTCAATACTGGAGGTACATACGACACAATAAAAGTGTAAGTAACATCATTAGCCTTAAGATTAGACTTATGAATTTGCAATAGTATGGAAATAAAATGTCTTTTTTGTCACAAACATTAAAATCGTTACCTTACGTATTTGTACCACGCTTTCTGTAAAACTGTTATAATCATTTAGAGACTGTTTCATTGCCAGTTCTTTGTGAATTATCTTAATGTTTGGTGTTCCGATAGGATTTGACAAAGAAAATAAACCTATAAGTTGAGTATTTCTCCAAGGTGCTTCTTCTCCATCAAAGTAACTATAATTTTGATAACATTTTGATTCGGAATTCTTCAAAATAAACATAACTCTTAGTACGATCACAATTGATTTGCTACATAACACCATACTGCTATAATATAATAATATAGGTAGAAAGAAGGTATATATGCTGTCATCTCAGTTAAAACAAATCGTCTATAAAAGTCCTAACAGCGCGAGATACGTCAGGCGTTACAGAGGCGGATTCAGAACATGCTTTTACCAATAAAATTGAGACTCATTTTTAATAACTTTATGTATGATGATGGTCTCGAAAAAAACATTATTATACAGAAAACCATTAAGAGTTAAAACTTCCAGGTCACAATCACTATGCTCTGGCTAAGGCTGGATTCACAACTGCGTTATATAAATGTTGGTTTATTAACCTGTAATATCCTTGACATTCTCTATAAAACCATTGCAGTCCTGATACAAATAAGAATGCATTAAGGAAACAAAACCTAAATATTTAATGAAGGACCGAAACATACACTGCAATATTACTTCATTTTCAAAACTCATTTACTTAACGTTTTCAAAAGTACATACTCCTTAATCATCTATATAAAATGAAGCCTGGACTTTTTCTTCGAAAAGTTTTAAACTGCAATGAATAAATATAGTACAATGCTATAATTTAAATATCAGCTCAGACTTACATATGTTTATTTGACATCTAACAAATGTGGACTAAATTGTTTTTAATCTTTTGCATACAGTATAATTGTATGACACCAACCAGAATTTTTACTTTTGAACGACTTTTATCTAAAGGACACGTTTACATGGAAAATCGTTGCGGGTGAAATGAACTATCATGGCTTCTGTGATTTGTTAAATGCCATGACAGTTTCTTTCGCCTATAGAAAGGCTTCATGTAAACGTGTCCTAAAGATACTATATCCGAATAAACTTCCATTTCCATCTCTACTCCCTTCTGTAGGCTAATTAAAATTTAATAAAAATGCGGTAAAGTTCTTTTAAGTGAAATTATCAATAGAGTGTTCTTGTTATTTCTATGATTGTTTTTTTAAATATAAAACACAATACCGTAAAAATCCGACTATAAGCCCTGCGAATATAATCTCCCCCCCCCCCCCCCGATGTATAACCCCACCGAAATGCTAACGTACAAGGTGTTCCATGTATAAGTTCCCCCTTGTATAAGTTCCGCCATGTATAAGCCCATGTCAGTAAGGAAGAAACTACTACTAAAATGTACTATAATGTTCTAGAATGTACTAGAATATACTATAATATACTTCTATAATGTACTATAATGTGCTATAATGTACTATAATGTACTATAATATATAAGCCCCCCCCTGTATAAGCCCATCAAAAAAGGCTTACGAAGTTGTATAAACACAGGACTTATATTCGGAGTTTTATGGTACTTATATTTGTTATTAACACGTTGAACGATCACTTATATTTGTTAAGGACCATACACAAAATTCGCATGGGAATTCATTTCGATTTTCATTCAAAAGTAGTGTCTCTGTGCATACTTAGGGACCGTCTCAAAAATTCGCTTTAATTCGCTTCAGAATTCGCTTTATTCCAATTAATTTTCATCTCAGATGCAGTGTTATTGTGCATACTTTGTATGCACAATAACACTTCATCTAAGGTAAAAATGAAGCGAATTGTGAAGCGAATTTAAGCGAATTTTTGAGACGAACCCTTAGTGTCTACGCTTTTTTTTAAGGACAATGATACGAATAGCAATTCCTAAAAGTAATACTTTTTTAATTTATTTAATTTATTTCAATATTCATTTAGAACATTTTCAGAGCACACGATGGAAATTAAACAACGGTTGATTCAGAACATTCTTTCACCTGGTCTAGCCAATATAATAGAGAACAAAATTCACTAGTTTTTAATAGTTCAAAAATTCAGAGGCGGATTTAGAACATGCTTTTACTTAGTCACATCAATAAGTGGAAAACTCAAAGTCGTTAATTTTAATTATATTATGTATGTCGCTGGGTCTGTAAAGACCCAGCGTCATACATAATATAATTAAGAATTAACAGTAATTATACACCATCGCAATGCTCTGACTAGGGCTAGATCCGCCACTGAGATTACTTATGATTATTTGACGTTTAGAGAAAATTTGTTCCAAAATTTTCACTGAATGCCGAATATTCATACGTAATCCAAAATAAATTATCCCAATTTTCATGCAGTGAAATTATTTCACAGGTTCTAAATTTAGGAATTGTGAAATCTACCACTAACAACTCGAGAAATGGCTCCAATGCTGTTATTACTGCTGGCTCCTCATAGATTTTGTTTTTGTTTGTTTGTTTATAAAATAAAATTCCAGTGTTTACCTTAATTATCAAGAACTAATTTAAAAAACCTATGCTTTAGATATTACTTTAGATATTACAAAAACAATTGAAACACATGAATTGTCGTTTTATCTATTTGTGTTATCAATTAATTCATTCAGTGCTGGAAGATGTAAGTGATTACGAATAAATTTTTGATTTTTGCTACAGAAAGGTCAAACAAAGAATTCGTAAACTTAGCGGCTTGCGGCACTGAATGAGTATGAAAAGTCCGGAAGCAGCCATTTGTACGTGTTCTTCAAATTCTGTAAATATTTGAAATATTCCTACAGAAGTGTCCTTGGTGGAGTTTATTTTTAGCAACTATGCTAAAAATGCACTCCACCATGCTCGAAGTTTTAGAGATTTGCATTGAAGAAGTAAACCAAACTCAACAAATTGTATTTCATTATGATGTAAAAAAAAAGAAGATGTATGTCATGCATGAACATTGAAAGATATAGATTGAAGATCGTCACTGAATTTAGCTAGTCACAAGAATTATTAAAGATATGACGTCATATTTCTACTAAAAGAAACTTCATGTTTGTTGAATATCTGTTATCCTTCAATTCATTCAGTGAGCCGCTGTAGCAGAATTCGAACAATGATTTGTAATTAATAACATCTGCGCCATAAAATTAACTATGTAAACATTGGAAATTATATATTGAAAAAGATAGCCCTGGGTCATGCTTGAGTACGGTGAAAGAAAAAAGGAATGAAGATCATTACTTAATTCAGCTAGTCACCTTGAATATTTACGTCATATTCAGCTAAAACAAATTTAATGTTTGTTGTAACTCTGTTATCTTATAATTATATAGTATCAAACGCTAAGACTGGTAAAATTCATAATTACTAGGGCAGCGGCGGATCTAGCCCTAGTCAGAGCATTGCGATGGTGTATAATTACTATTAATTCTTAATTATATTATGTGTGATGGTGGGTCTTTAGAGATCCAGCGACATACATAATATAATTAAAATTAATGACTTTGAGTGCTCCACTTACTACTGTGACTAAGTAAAAGCCTGTTCTAAATCCGCCTCTGTAGGGGCTCACTCACAAAGTTCGTATTGAAGTGTGTATCAATTTTCGTCTAAAAGGAGTGTCTCTGTGCATACTTAGTATGTTCAAAGACACTTCTTCTGTGTTAAAAAAGACACGAGTTGACGAACGAGTATTATCTCTCTAGCTTTGAACCTCTTAGTAGATGTTTATGTGACGCGAGCTTTCCATCATCATATATTAATACATTATATATCCATAATTTAAAATTAAGTTCTTCTTAATAAATACAGAGCCGGATCCAGGAGTGGGCAAACACTTGCAAAAAAGTGTAAAACAATTAAAAATTCTTTGAAATTTTAATGCTTTTACAGTTCTTCGCAGGCGCTAGCCTACTAATTTCAAGCTTCTAGATCCAACTCTGCAAAGTATCCAAGGTTTTACTTGAGCTAGCTGTATGGCGATTTATATATCCATATTAGGGGCACAAAATACGGCTACCTCAATGGTACTAATTTTCGCGGTAATTTTCTTCTCGAAAAAAATTGCATTTCGCGGGTATTAATTTTCGCGGATGGCTCGTTTGAGAATTTTTCGCGGGAATTAATTTTCGCGAATCGTCAAAAATTGAGTTTTTTTTTAATCTTCCAAAATCGAAAAATTAAAAACAAAAGAACTTTTAGTCAACAATAAACTATCTATTTACTCAA
>JAUCNQ010119638.1:0-10758 GCA_032352715.1 Bougainvillia muscus
ACATCTGCCAACAAGAGCACATCCGTTTTCAAGTACGTATCATGATAGTCTCCAAGTGTCACTCTTTCTGCTTCTGGGGTGATTTTGTTCCATACTTTCTGTGCATGCTCATAGTCTTTATCACTGACTGCTCGCATATATAACTTGCTGTAAAACGAGCTTTTTGGTGGTAGCTCCGTCTCTTCAAATTTTTTCCATCCATCCATGTACTCGTAGGGATATACACCCTTGCGTCTCATCAGCTGAAACACATCTTCTTTTTCATAAAAACGTCGTAGATTTTTGCATTGATCATCGTTAAGATTCTTTGATAGCTTATCTAGGCTAGAAGCCATGAATCGATAGCTGTCGTTAAACCTCAAGCTGACCTTTTTGTACACTTCTTTCCCGTATTTATCATCTACTCCAGCCAATATAACGGGAAATTTTACGTTAAAACTGATATACTTTTCTTCGTTCTCTGCGATGCGCCCGATGTCTTCTTTGTTAAATCGCTTTCCAAGCTATTGTATGAAGAGTTGCGCGTCATACCCACTCAAGTTGTGAAATACGATTGGAATATAGTCTGGTATCCGGTATTTTAAGTTGCATTTGTTATGCGCAGCCCCTCCGATATAACCCAGTATAATGGCAGTGATCTCTTACCTTTCTGTTGTTCTGTGGATCATCAAATCTGTTAAAGCATTTATGACATTTAGTTGCCTCCTCATGCTCTTTCTGTAATACATCTGCCAGCTCTATCAATGGTTGATGTGGGTACGCTTCAAATAAGCGCTTAACTTCGCTTTCGATATGCTCTATAAACCTTTCTACACAGACTTTACCGCGGTATACAGTGAGAGGATCTTGAACCTCTCCATATGCAAACTTACTGTAGACACACCACCCCGGGGGTATATGCTTGCTGATCTTTTCTGTGCTCGACTTACCGCTTCTCTCGCTCTTCATCTGATTCACCTTATCTCTATATCGCTTATCCATCGGTTTTAAGATATTTTCAAAGTCTGCATATAGCATGAATGGCACTCTAAATTGATTCTGACCTTGGTGGTATTTCAATCATTTATCTTTCTCTGTTGGCATAAGCAAATTGACTTACTTGCTAAGCTTACCGTTAAAGTCTGATCTGCGAGCGGTGTAAATGATATTTTTTTTACTCGTAAATAAGACGTTTACTGAGATATCTGGGTTGTTCTTTTCAAACTTACCTATCTTATTGATTGCCACTGGAAACTCCAAGCCTTTCTGCCAGTTGTATCGATCTACATTTGGCTCTAGCTTGGTAATTCGCTCTGGATGAAAATCAATCTCTTCATAGTGTGATGCTGCAATGACAGCCCATTTGAAGCATTCCTCATCAGTATTTTTAGGGTTGATGACTGCCTTCTTTTTTGCTATCCATTCTGGTAATTCTATGTATGAGCTATCCCTTGTTAAAACTAGCTTGTGAAAATCAATGTCTAAAAGCATCACATGATCTAATGTAAAGCCTCTCTTCGGTAGTGCGGGATGCTCCGTTTGAATCTTAATGAATTCAAACATAACACGCAAAATCTCGTCTATATCACTTCCTTCAAACACTTCTGTCATCAAACTGTTAAATACCTTCTCTATCATTTCAAAATTATCTTCAGCAGCAACACCTGGTAGACCAGTTGCTTCTAGTTCTTCAGGATCTAGGTCAATGAGTATTTTTACTGGCTTTTTCCACATAATCCACATGTGTAGTTGAACTTTTGCTGAATGAAGTTCTGTAAGCTGCTCTTGAATGAGTGTCTTCATGTATGGGGTGACCCTCTCTATATAGATATCAATGTCTGCTTTCAGTAGGCCAGGTGATCTAAAACTTCGATATGCGCTATTCATTGCAATATCATGTTCTTCAGGTGTAAGATCGACATCTTCTGGGATTAACATGAGCTCTTCTCGATCATCTTTATGTTGCTCTTCAGCTTGATTTTCCACAACATCTTTCAGTGTTTGCCTGCATCCAAATTTTTCCTTGGTCTTGTTATACAATAAAGTAGCAGTTTCATGGGCACTCTGAAGTCTTTTCTTGAGTGCATCGCGTGTTGCTGCTATCGGTGCTGATACTACGTTATACAAGTTAGTCAATGTATTTCTATCTTTATTATATATTTTGACTTAACATTTTTTTCTTATGCTTATGGTCGAAACTCTAAGACAGTTGCTTAGCAACCATAGCAAATGAGTAAGAGATCTGTCTTAGTCATTTTTTTTTTACCTGTTTGTAGGTGTTGGGGTGTTAGACAGAACTAGTAAGGTTAGTCAGGTAGAAGTATTATATAATTGACCATAATATTCAATCAGAATTTTATACATACATTTATCACATAATACTTTATCACAATCGGGTTCTGTTTGTTGTAAATAGTGATAGCACACATCACATGCAACGTTTTCCGCATTTGTGACAGTTACCATGATATTTTCCATTTTTTACGTTACAACAAATTAATTCCATCTTTATTATATATTTTAACTTTACAATTTTTTCTTACGCTTATGGACAAAATTCTAAGACAGTTACCATAGTAACAACATGAATAAGTTGAGTTGTTTACTCATAAATGACGTCATCGGTTTTGCGCATGCGTAGTAAACTATTAATGCCAAAAGTGAGTTGGAGACTTTCCCTTAATTTAAGACATACCGAAAATGAGTTTACGCATGCGCAGTAAACTATAAATACCAAAAGTGAATTGGGAAATTTCCCTTTTAGTAAAAGTGAATTGGGGACTTTCCATTAATTTAAGACATACCGAAAAAGAGTTTGCGCATGCGCAGTAAACTATAAATATCAAAAGTGAATTGGGGAATTTCCCTTTTAGTAAATGTGAATTGGAGAATTTCCCTTTTAGTAGCAAAATAACAAAAATATGTATTAAAAAATGTAGCTATCTAATTTTTAGTAGCATAAACTACGAAAAACAACGAGTGTCCCAGTAATGCCGATGCGGGTGTTCCAGTAATGCCGATTTAAGATCATTTTTTGAGCAAAACAACGAGTGTCTCAGAATCCGCCATTATATATCTCTAGTAGACACACGATGACGTCATTATTTTTGAATGCCTTATACTTAGATTATGCCAAATAGAAATAATTTAACTGCTCAGTGCTGCTGTTTCCACCATGGGCACAGATGTGATGAAAATAGCAAAATCCGCTAAAAATGTTAAATTATGATATCATCGCCTACATAATGACGTCATAAATAAAACGACAGTGTCGAAATGTTAGAATAAAGATGTTGTACTACTGTGCCAAGTTTAATGATGTATGGGTAACATTAACATATGTCTTGAAGGTGTGGTAATTTTGGTACAAGTATGGGTCTGTAAAATGTCGGTCTGCAAAATTGACAGTTCATCCCTATATTTTTCTGGGAACATTTTGTTTCTGTAAACTACTTGGTCTGAAGTTTCAAAAAAACATAACTTTGGAGGATCCTGGTGGGAGGGGTGCACGTAGACCCCTCTGGCTCCAGGACTATAAGCATTAATGGTATTCTCCATTATTTACTAAATAAATAATTGACTGGATTGCTGCTGTGTTCAGCATTAGACAAGTTAACCATAACAAATTGAAACCAATTATATCGGCACTACACTTTTTCTTTCTATAAGAACCAGGTAAATTGAACTCAGCCTCGATGTTCTTATATTTTCAAGTATTTTAGCCTCAATTTGTTCTTATACTGTTCTTATTTTCAGACAATTTTAAAACATGTTCGTTCGTAAATAAAGGAATTTGCGTTAAGTCTTAAAAAGGAATTCATGACTTTGAGCATTCAGTTTTCTACTTTTACTACGTTAGAGTATGGTATATCCAGCCTCAGTATGTGTCCTTATTACAGCCGGCTGAAAATCTTCAGCCTAAGATTATTCTTCATTACCAAACGGGCACTACGTTTAACTCATGCTGTGCTACAAGCCGCCGTGATAACGAATCATCTTCGGTACTGAGTTAGCAAATTATGATGTCACGAGTACCAAATATGACGTCACAAGCATAAATATTTCAAATTATGACGTCATTGATGACGTCATTTCGGTAACTCTCCATTTATCCATGCCGCAAAGAAAATGGAGAGTTAGCCATTAGTGTAACTCTTCATTTGTCAGAGCCGTTACGAAAATGGAGAGTTAGCCAATAGCTTAACTCTCCATTTATCCAAGCCGCTAAGAAAATGGAGAGTTAGCCGTTAAAGTTAAGTTTATTTCATATTTTTTTTTGTGGAGAGTTACGTTGGTGTTTAATATCTATTTTCTTAACGGCTCAGATAAATGGGGAGTTAAGGGTAACGGCTAACTTTCCATTTCCTTAACTGCTCGGATAAATGGAGAGTTACGCTTTAAAAGTTATTAAAAAAACTCGGAGGGAAGGTATTATGGTTAATTATAATTAATTAACCAACAGGTATATTCTCTAAATGAGCAAAAAGAAATACTTCTATTATTAAAGTGGAGCATCTCCTTTTTGATTATTTCTTAAAGGAGAACTGAGGTCAAAAATTTTCTTTTGATAAATTTTCTCTAATACTTCTATAAACCAACGTGGTATATTTCGCTTAGAGTAAAACGGCGTACTTTGGGCTAAATTAGGCCCAAAATGATGTTAACGGTCGCGGCCATTAAGGATTTTTTTTGTAATCGTTGCCGTCAGATTAACCTGCACTAATGACGTAACTGTTGTTCAAGGTTTACGGCGAGAGGAGACAGTAAGCGGCTGTTTAAGCTGTGTGCAGTTCGAACATAGCATTTGATTTTGTCTAAGTCTATGAATATTCTGGAGAAATAACTGAATCAACAGCAGTGTAGAGTAATTTTATGTTTTGTTCAGCTCATTTCTTATTTATGAACGCGAAGGCTACGGATACAAACACAAATTACTAATTTTTACACACGATCATTTTTTTAAAAACGAAGTTCTTTTATTATGAGTTTGTTTGATCGATTCTTTTATTGATGTTCTTTTATAAAAATATGCATAAATGAGATCGATTAAATAGATCAGAGATATGTTTACATATCTCGGAATAGATCTTTTATTTCCTTTAGAAATGTTCTTCTTATTCTTTTGCAGGCAACTTTTATTATAAGAACTTGGCCAACAAATCAGTAGTATTAGGCTTAAAGTTAATGAAAATCTGGGAAATCGGCTTCATTGAAGTCCAACCACGAAGACAACACATTAGAAATACCAGACATTTTTGAAGATGTTACTTGTTACTGATCGCAAACATGCTACAAAAATTGATGTATGATGTCAAAATGTTTGAGTAAAATGCTAGAGAAACTGGAAATTTTAATATAGAATCCAATCCGACAATAAATGACTCCTTCTCCCGCTGCCAAAAAATCAAAAATCACCATACATCTTTTTATGACATAACATTTACTATTGTACCATAGTGAGGCCAGTATGTTTGAGTTTCTAAATGATCTTCCGGGTCGGACAGGAAATTGCCCTTTTTTGACCGGCCGTAACTCACCCGAGTCAATCGTTTAACGCAGGAGGATATGTCATTGCAGATACACAACTTTTCTTTCGTTAAGTGAAAAACCTTTAATAGGTATCATAACAATATTTGTTAAACTATAGCAAGATATGAAAAAATAGTACAAAGTGATATACGAGTATTATGCAGGATGATCTAGACTGCTTCTGTTATTTTAAAATTCATTGTTATTATAGTGTTACGCATACATACGAAACTGTTATGAACGAATCTACATTATTACCAAGCTTAAATGGAACATTCATTTCCATCATAAAACCTTTTGCGTCGAAACAAACTTGCACTGCTTTGTTTCCGAACAGTAAATATGTCATATCAGTACTTGGATTTATCGTCAGCATCATAGAAACAATTTGTATTATTAAAGAGAAAAAAACCAAAAACATTTTAGACATTGCTGTTAAGTTTGTCAGTCGCTGATATTTTGATATGGATTACTGTGTGTATGCTTTACTTTGTTAAGCATTGGATTGCAAGACTTATCAGTAGTATAATTTCTTTATGTCATATCATCACCATTGCTTTAGACAGATTTGTAGCAGTTTGGTTTCCTTTGAAACATAATATTTCTTTCAAAATCAATTTTTTAAGAGTTGGTATTGCTGCAATGTGGTTTGTAATACCCTTCATCCTAGTAACAGCTGAATGGGAAATATTTCAATACCTTAAAATTACTGTTTAATGCCCGAAGTATTCGACGAGCTCGAAATGATACTTTATACAAAGTCGTCATCACATATTTTTTCATCACACTTTCCTTTGTTGCATGTACATTAACATTTGTGATATGCAGAGGAATAAATAAAGACGGCTTAAACTTTAGTCAAGACGTTTCAGCGTTAGCAATTAATTCTACCACCCCGAATACAAGAACAACAGATGCTTAAAGACAAGATAGCTTCAATCTCAATTAACACAATTGAAGATTTGCATTATTGCAATAGACTAACAATAGTATTAATTGTCCAGATAACACAGGAGCACCAATACTGGCGGAAACAGATGATTGCGGAACACCTATGCGAAACTGTGTGAAGTTTCGTCGTTTTGTTTTTACTTCCTCGCATTTTATGTTCACAATGTCATCAGAGACGCCTTAAGCAAACAAAACCGTTACTAGAAGCAAGAATCTAAGGAGAAATTATTATACGTATTATTTGAATTCCTATTTTATTTCTTTAAAAGAATTTCAACCTATGTGAAGAGTATACACTCGATAGGTAGAGGGTTACTTGAATACATTACTACTACTGTGGCTCCGATCTCGATATCAAAATTTGTAGTTCAGGTTTTTAACCATTTTATGTTAAAATCCTGGAAGATTTATTGAACTTCTTTCGTATTAGTTTTTACAGAAAATTCATTTTGTTAAAAAATAATTATTTTTATCACATAAAGTTATGTAATATACCACAACTATACTAATGAATTTACCTGATAGTCACTTGTGAACCTTGTTTAATCAATACAAAAGAGGCCGAAATTCGAATATTTTCAGCAGGTTAACAAACACTGCACAAAATCCAGCTATATCCTTCTACTCACGTATTCAGTCCGTCTACGTAGGTATTACGAGTGAATGCTCGCATTATGTCGTAATACGGACGAATACGGACCGAAAATAAGTCCGGATACGATAACGATAATGGGACAGTTATATGTTAATCGATTAGTAGACTCTGTTTTGCGTTATGAAAATAAAGTTTTCCAACATTGTTGATTTTTGATAAATTTTGTATAAGTTATTTCTAGACTGAAATTTTTTACGAGTCCGTATGTAGCACGATAAAAATCTTTCGGTCTTGTAACGTACGATTACATGCTAATTACACCATTCTTTACACACAGAACTATTTATACTGCAAGCCTTAACCAGTTTATACTGCAAGCTTTGTTGAGTTTGTACCCTCAGTCGCCTTGCTTTTCCTTCTGATACTTTGTTTGAGCCAGCAGACTTACGGCCAGGAATCAGTTATGATGAATAATATTTCTTCTCTGTAAAATGTCTTTTCAAGGCAGCAAACAAATTTTAAGAAGAGAATCTTTAACGTAATACAGTTCATATTTTGTTCAGTTCTCTTGGCTGAACTTTCCAAACCATTTTAACATATTTCTTCTGCCCAGCTGTTATATGCTCATGTTCAAAGATTAGTTGAATTTCCCGTGTTCGACCATTAAATCAATATCATTTTCATTTACTAGATAAATCGTTAATACCAACTTTACCTTGTTGTTGTTCTTGTTGTTCAAAAGTTATGCAGAGGATTGGAGCCCTAAAATGCCCAGTAGTAATAGGGTTAAGTTGATCAAATTTCGCGTGGGCTTTTTTTTGCGAGTCTAATTTTCGGAGAATTTTGCGTGGATTCATTTTTGCAAATGGAGAATTTTCAAGAAAAATGCGGGAATTAATTTTTGCGAACTGACTTTTTTCAAACTTTTTCTTTTACGCTTTAAGTCTCTTTCCGTAGAGTAAAATGAAAAGAATGATGATCTGTAAGAAGGATACTTAAAGTAGACGGAGCACAATTATGTTTAATTATTACTAACTTATGTATGAAGCTTGGGTCTTTAAATATTTTTTCTGAGTTTTTGCGTGGATATAATTTTGCGAACTGTCGGAATCCCAAGGTTTTGCGTGGACTTATGTTTGCGAAATTGCCCAAAATTCGCAAAAATTAATCCCCGTAAAAAATTATCACCTTAACCCTATTAGGCCTAGGGTATTTTGGGGCTGTTCAGGACTAGGAGAGGGCGGATTCCGTTCCCCGCTCCATAACTTCTGAAGTATGCCTCTCCATAACATAAAACTTGGCACAGTTATACCTCACATTGATACGAACATTTAAATTCCGATAAAATCCAATGCGATTGAGTTTTAAAAGTTCTGTTTCTGCCAGAGTGTGTAATAGTAATGTCTCTTACGAAATATTGGGTATATAACCACCGGATTGTCGGGAAAATACAGGATATATTACCGGATTTTCTGCAATTTACCGGAAAAAGCAGAAAAACGGAATGATCGGTGAAATTCGGAAAATTCCTATATAATCTAAAAGATTTTCTTAAATACTACAACTGCGCAAAGTTTCATGTGAAATAAGGTATCCAGTATTGCTCATATTGTTTTTTATTGCTCTTTCGCAGGTTGTTATCTTATAGGGATTTGACTGTAATTTTATGGGTGGTTCCGACTAATAGCCAATAACTTCTAAAGTAAACATGGAAATTCAATAAAAATTTGTTGAAATGTGGGAAAAGAAGTTGTATTAAATGTGACCGAGTTTCAATATCTAGTTTTGTCGTCAGAAAAAGTTCAGGAGGGGGAGGGGCCGGGAGGAATCCGCGTTCTAGGCCTTATATGGTTTAGGTATGTCTAGACGACTTTGTAACTTCGAAAACACACTATAACAGTATAAACTAGGAAGAACAATCTTACACTAAAGGCGGCTTTCCACGCTTTACACGAGGTACAATTCATCTACACAACGCCATTTCAAAATCACAGCAAATAATATAAACATGTGGGACGTAACAAGCGAGATAAAATGCAGCAGCACATGCAGAAATATACAAAAACAAACAACAAGCCCAACGAGTACTTAATACTTAGGTCGAGTATGCGATCGGACCTGAAATAGCAAGACGTAAAAAATGCATATACACGCCAGTATTAGTGATGTGCACATGAGGGCTTAATACTGTAAAAGCAATCAATGTAGAAATAATATGTCAAACTGAATAAAACACAAACTTACTAGAAACGTTAAACGTCAAGTCTCTGAGCTGTCACGTTACAAATGGATATTGATGTAATCAGCGAGTGTCAGTAAAACTCAATGTTGAAAGCACCTGTTCAAATCCACGACAAAATAATGTAAAATAAAAAATGTGCATTAAAGATCATGAAAAGTACAATTCAAAATACAGAAGTATTTCTACTGCAGTCCCTTTACTTTTGCAGTCGTTTACTTTTTTTCCGGGCAGAGATGACCGCTCATGCAAAACATCGTAAAGAGAAAAGCGAGTGTAGAAACCACGTACACTCCATCGTTCACCCTCCTTCTCTTCGATGGAAAAATTATCGAAAAGATAAAGATAAAAATAAACACAAAAGAATTACAGGTTTATTTAGTTAACTGATTTTTATTTGCAACACAATAGAAGACCAGGTGAAAAAGAATATTTTTTATGATGCCTAAAGTTACTTCTGGGAACAATGGAACCTTTACTCACAAGTGCTTTAGAAATGCAAGACTTTAGACCGTAGTAGTTCAGCAAGAAAATTCCTTTATAATAATGTATAAACGGCTGGTCACAAAAACCTCAAAAGACAATACAAAAGTTCGCAGTAGTAGAGTTATGGATGTACGAAAAATAATCTCTTGACGTTTATTTTTCTGAAGTATCTTCGGTTATCTTCGTGTCATTTTAGATTGATAATACCATTTTTTCAATTATTTTATCGGCATCTATATAAGCAAATCAAGAAAGAGAGGTTCGGCCTTGGCATAGAGAAGTTAGCTCGTATCTGCAGGCGTATTCAGCACATGCTTTAACTTAAGACGAAATTCTATATCGCTCGCTTTGTCTGGGCGGGACGCAATGACGACATTGAGCAATAATTTGTCTTTGTTCGCGCGTGCACGCATGAGAAGTTGAAAAAAATTAACTTCCCCTAGCTGTCCGCACACAGCGGCGAAGGCAATGGAGATTTGCCTTTACTGTGCATGATCTGTACCTTGTCGCGCGACCCGCGCGGTCAAAGCAATTGATACAGAAATTCGCGTTTAGTCACACAATTATACAATTGAGACCGAAAGTATAGTCATTAAATACTTTATGAATGAGAGACCAGAGACCATCACCATACAGAGAGTTATTTCAAATTGGTGGCCATGGGGAAGTCTACTGCTGCTGAAATTTGCTACAAATTAAGAACAATTATCTTACGTGAAACTTTTTTAACCAACATTAGGAAAAAAGTAGATAACAGAAGGCTCAAAGTTATTGAGGGTAACGAAATTGAGGCTGGTCTAAATTAGCCTGGCTCTTAGCTAGTAGGTGAGTGAGTGACACATCTGACGATTAAGACGATGAAAACTATGATATCAGTTGTCGAAAATGCTTGACAATTAAAGGTAAAAGGAACAAAAACGATTATACGAAGATTGTGACATCTATTTCTAACTAGCACATAGCTGCATTAAATGCTGCC
>JAUCNQ010119649.1:0-10757 GCA_032352715.1 Bougainvillia muscus
ACTAGAATTTTAAGTATGTTTTTCAAGGGCTTGCAACTATACGATCACAACAGATGCATAATTATTTTTTGTCAGAGGTGAAAGGTGATATTCATAGCTGTTTTTTAGACCTTAGTTTACGGACTTATATCGAAAATTGTTAGTTCTATGCAGAATATCAGGAATTTTAGTCCCTGATTTTATAAAGAAATGCAACTTTGAGAACACAATTCAGAAAAAATATGGGCTCCTGATGTAACATTTTACTTTTTTCTAACAGTTATATGGCCTGTTTGAACTTTCCAGCATCCAAACTTGAATTAAAATCACTTTCATAAAAGTTATAAGCAAATGTATGTTATTGTCTTTTTAAGGTCACCGTCTTTTTAAGGGCACTATACCTGTAAACAAAAGGCAAAAAATTCCTATTGAACATTCATGTCAAATAAAGACAGCGTACCAACTATGTGGTGTGAGGGGAAAAGAACTCGAAAATGTTCCCGCAGTATCCAAAAGTAGCTGTTTATTTACATGCCAAAAAACCGATCAATGAAAAAGTAACCGCAGACAAATGCAGCAAAAACCCAGGACGCAGCTCAAAGTTAACGATCCAAGATCAGCGAAAGATAAATAGAACACTTAGACATTTACGTAAAACCGACGAATCGTTTCATCACAAAGAATTCAAGAGGAAAGCGGTGTTTCCCATGTCAACGACCAGACAAGGCGTTGCTGTCTCAACAAGGCAGGCTATCATTATCTTCAATCCAGGAAGAAAGGACTATTGGTTGCGTCGGACCTACAACCTACCTGCAAAAATATTATCGAAAGGTCCGATCGTTAAAGTTGGGACTATAATTCTGGCAAGAAGGGATATCTTTTTATCTTGATGGTAAGGGTTTCGAATACAAACGCAATCCACAGGGTCAAGCACGTTCACCATCCAGTCGAGAATGGCGTAAACGAGGAGAGGGTTTGAGTTTTGGCAGTGTCGCCAAAGGGAAGAAAGATGGCAGCACGAATGCAAACTTTATGATTGCCATTTCTCACGGCAAATGTGCAGTATTATGTAAGCAGTATCAATGTGCAATAACTGGTCAAAAGTTTGCTGACCTAGTCCATAGTGAATTTCCACAAGCTTACACGAACAGTTCAAATCCTAGAGCTGAACGTTTGCTAATGGATGGATGCCCAAGACAGAATCTAAGAGTTGCCTCAGATGCTATCAAAGAAGTTGATGGTATGGTATTTTCAATTCCTCCACGTAGTCCTGACATAAATCCCATCGAGAATTTTTTTAACCTAGTAAACAAACGTTTAAAACAAGAAGCTATTCGGAAATGTATTACTGTGGAAACTTTTGTTGAATTCGTTGAACGAGTAAAGAGATGTGGGGTAAAAGTAACAACACCGAAGGGTTTCACTCCCCCTAAAGATTGGACTAAAAGTTCAACCTTCCTTTTACAAGGGACGATAAAAAGATAAATAAAAAAATAAAAAAAAATAATAATAATAATACACGAATTGCAAGACATGGCATACTTCAATCTTTGATACCTGTACGTTTCGCCGCTAAACTCAGAACCTAGAGGTATCGAAACCCTGGATGCGGCACCCTATCTGAAGGGTCCAGAAAAACTGGTCATCAGCTGAGTACCAGGGCCTCCTTTTTCAAAAGCCTTTAACCAGGCCATGCTTGCTAATACAATAAATCATATCCAGAAATCACTGTCCTAAAAAGGGTTTTCAAAAAGTCAGCAACATAAAAACAAGCGAATATATATAAAAAGTGTATTTCGGTAACAGGATTCCCCTAAGCTGGAGCAGCAAAAGGACTTCCTACTTTCAATGCTGAGCCAGCATCGGCACGAGCCTGTCGAGAATCCTGAACCCTTCCAGGGTTTGTGTCACTATCCCTAGAGGAAGTCACCAGATTTGTGGGCTGCACAAATCCGGCTTGTAATTTTAAAATGAGAATGACTGGGGTTAAACAAGGGATTGTCACACCCTAAGACATGCATTGCACGCACGCCCCCTTGCGGGACTCCATAAAACCTTGGCAAGCAAGTTACATACAGTGAGCTGAACTGTAAAAATGATTCTTCCCAAAAGAAACCATTGGAAAAATAAAAAAAATTAATTGCGACAAACAGAAACTATACAAATCGTCATTTCCAGCTACTTTGCGTTGTTTCGCAATCATAAAGAGCTCATCAATTCGCTTTACGTTGTTCTGTACTAAAAATTTTGATACATCTGAATTACTTACTCTTTTGTGTTTTTTATCTCATTAGCTGTTGATGGGCCAGGTGTTGCATCAGAGCAATCCCCACTTTTTCGTTTTCTTTCACAGGCTTTCTCCCTGAAGGCAGTCACACGCTTTGTCGTTTTTATCCTATTTAGCTGTGGGTGACTCAAACTGAGGAGAACATTTTTATCAGTTTTATGTAAATATTTGAATGCCCAGCTATAATTGTTATGTTCATCAGAAAAATGTAACACTGCACCGTGACTCTGCTGTACCGAGTCCTTGATATCCTGCCACCTTCTCGGATTCGAAAGGTTCACAGCGAAGTGATAATGTTCACCTTCTGCTTTGTGTTGTTCTAAACAGCATGCCCAGCATAGTACTTTTGCCTACCCTGGTGCAGTGTTGAAAGCACCAACTACGCAGTCCACAAAACTTTCTCTGGTAGGAAATACTTCTTTGTCCACGTGACTACAAGTAATAAGAAATGAGCATCTTGTTGCTCTCTTTTCAACATGTGATTTCAGCACGTCAACTTCAAAATCCGAAAGGTCTTCTTCATAAATTCATGTTTATGTAATAATAATTCTACTAGTTGACTTTTGACCTACTGTAGCTATTTGTTTATAATGATTTATATATACACTACACTAAAGAGAAAGTTAGAAACAAATCTGACATAGTGTTTCTATCATATGTTAAGGTATAATATATAACAACAAAATGAAAGTAAACAAAAGGCAAAAAGTTCCTATTGAACATTCATGTCAAATAAGGACAGTGTACCAACTATGTGGTGTGAGGGGAAAAGAACTTTTGAAAATGTTCCCCCAGTATTCCAAAGCAGCTGTTTATTTACATGCCAAAAATCCGATCAATGAAAAAGTAACCGCAGACAAACGCAGCAAAAACCCAGGACGCAGCTCAAAGTTAATAATTCAAGATCAGCGAAAGATAAATAGAACACTTAGACATTTACGTAAAACCAATGAATCGTTACATCACAAAGAATTCAAGAGGAAAGCGTGTTTACCATGTCAACAACCAGACAATACGTCGCTGTCTCAACAAGTATTATTTGTCGAAAATTCTAAAGTAATTTCTTATAAAAACCTAACAAACAAGAATGAAACTAAGTAAAGGGGTAAAGGGGTGCATGATAAGCAGAATTTAAAATAAAATATGAACAAGACCTATGCACTTAAACAAAATAGTAACTAACGCTTTCATAAAATAGATTTATATTACTGTTTTTTTAGGTGATGACGCAAATCAGGCTCATTTTTTTGGTTAATCGGGAGGCTTTGATAGTATTGATGATGACGGCATGTAATCAGCTGTTTCTCACACAACTGGAGTAAATTGGGTTTTTTCTGTTTGGTTATGCCACATGGTTTGGCGTATCTTCGCTTGCATTGTTCTTCCTGAGATTCTTTTTAGGAACGGAAAATATGGCCTGTGTTCAGACGCTCTACCAAATATATCGAGCTTATGCCGAATGGGGTCAACAGCACTTTCTGAAGGTCAAAAGCAGCTACCACCAGCTTCTTGTCTGCTTTTCCCTCTGCTTTTCGCTCTTCTTTGATTTTCTTTACTGCTTCTTTTTCTTTCAGATGATTTTGCTGGTCGAGTCTCATATCAGCAGTCAAAGTGGCTTCATCTTGGTTGCTATATGCCTCGCAGGTGTCACATCTGTCTTTTTTTAACATTTGAAATTTCAGATTGAAGTTCTCATGAAATACAGTTTGATAAAAATGGTATGTCACTTCAGGGTACTGTTCTTTGGTTTCTCGCCATTGATTATACATCCTGTGCATTTCTGCTATTGTTAGTCCTAATGGAAGGTACTCGTGTTTGCTTTCTTTACGCACATAGTGCGATTCCAACACCTGAAATTCCATGATGTGTTCAATTACACAATTCCTCTCTCTTTCTTTTCTCTTGTGATGTTCATGTCGTCCTCTTCTATCCACAATGGGTGTCCCTGAAGCAGTTTTTTTTCGAAGAACTGTTCTCACCCT
Organism: Bougainvillia muscus; assembly: GCA_032352715.1. Taxonomy (NCBI): domain Eukaryota; kingdom Metazoa; phylum Cnidaria; class Hydrozoa; order Anthoathecata; family Bougainvilliidae; genus Bougainvillia; species Bougainvillia muscus. The sequence goes on from JAUCNQ010119649.1 coordinate 4,249, forward strand.
CTTCTCATCAATGGCAAAGGTGTTTAAAAACATAACAGCACAACATTGAACTTGTTCACCATTCACATAAAGGGAGTAACTCCTTGATACATCTCTGGTCCGTGTTTTGGCTTTTCCCCTTTTCCTTTCTCTTTTCTTCTTCTGTTCAGAAACCAAATCAGCAATTTGTTGAGATTGAATTTTCTTGTCTCCACTTGCGTAAAAATCGTCAAAGATTTGTTGACGAATATTTTCTGTAAAAACCACGTAACATTTTCCTTTGCATTTGCACGGAGGTTTCAGTTGTCTTTTTTTAATTGTTTTAACATGTGCTTGTCTATCTTTATTATACTTTCGAGAAAATTCTTCGCCTGAATTTGTTGCTTTCTTCAACTTGTTTCTCTGCCATTTTTCGGGTTTCCGTTTTCTTTTCTTGTCCAGTCTTGGTGTTGGATGGAGAGCTTCAGTGCCAATGTTAAGATCTACTGTACAGTTTCTCCTTTTAACACTATCTTTTTCCACAAGATTGCTGCCCCTTCACACATAACATCAGCATCAAAATCCGTCCACTTGACAGCATTTCTCAGGACTTTGGTTATAAAAAACCTTCCTTCGTCGTCATGTACAAGATTACCGTGTGTCTTCAAAAGCTGGAAGGAAAATACACAAGTTTAAATTAACTGGCCAGAGAAAAGGATTAAAGAGAGACTTTTCAAACAAAAAAATACCTTCTGAGTTTGGATCTTTTGTGGGTCCAGTGATATTTGTTTTTTCGGAGTTGTTTTCTATAACTGAATGGACAAAAATAAAGAATAGATCAAATTAACTGTCCAGTGAATAGGATTACTGATGTTTTCTAGTATCTTGAAGAAGAGAAGGATATGGTTGCTAGAAGATCTTATTTTAGTCAACAGTTTTCCTGTAGTATGTTCATCCAAGACCAAAGAACTACCTTTTACTTTTGATTTGGAGCAATTTAAAAAGTAACTATTAATCAAAGAATATTATTTCCAGAAATACATAAAAAAATACTGTATTTTACCTTGCAAGGGCGTGTTATCCGGTTCCTTAAAAAGCAACTCAGTTTCCCACAAAGCAATTTCTTCGTCCACGTCCCACTTGACAAGCCAACGATTCCCTGTCTTCCCCTCTACAGTTCCAACAACCCTAGCATCCATCCAAAATTCCCCAAACTGTACATATGACCAACGGTCCTTCAAATCTGGCGATCTTTGGTCAAATCTCTACTCTAGGCTTCAGTTGACACTCTAGAGCCAACTTTAATTCTAGACATTCTATAACAATATTTCTTTCTAATAATATGATCTAAATTCTATAACAATATTTCTTTCTACTAATATAATCTAAATGATAAAAAGAACCTTATAATCTGAAATGTAAAACTTTCATTTGAAAAGTATGTCTATCATAAGTTCAAAATATCAATCATTTCAACACTACAAACCTTTGCCAAACTGCTTCTATGCAATACTTCAAACAGTGTGAAAACTATGTGCAAACGAAACACAACACATTATATTGCTTGTGATTCGAATGTTTTTGTTCTTTTTAAAACAACGTTATTTGAAGACATTCTATTGCTGTTTTAAAATGCACAAATTTGGAGTCTAATCCTTTGCAGTTGATAAAAAGGAAGTTACATGTATATATCATGCAAGTTTTTCATTACATAAAACTCTTGCAAGTTGACAGCAGCTTCCTATGGTTAATAACCTATTAAAAGTAATTTTAAAATCACATTTATTATTATGAGGAAAGGTCTTAAGTCCATAAAATTATATTTTTTCAAGTATAACACATTGAAACTTTTAAGTCAAAAAAGCCTTAAGTCCATAAATTCTACCAAATTGGACTTAAGGCTTTTTTGAACTAATGAGATGTGACTTAAGGCTTTTTAGGCCTTATAATATGAGTAAAACAAGAAATTCTTATTTTTCTTTAAATTGTAAAAATGACCACTTTTAGTTGGTTTTTGGTGGAAGAAAACACCTTGTAAAGTACCAGTATGGTCAAAATTCAAAATCTCAAAAAATGGACTTAAGGCTTTTTTGATCTGATACGACGATATACACTACACTAAAGAGAAAGTTACTGGGTACAGATTTGTGAACAGACACTAAGGTTTCATAAAATGTACAAATGTTGTTTTTACATAGGCTTTTTTTAGAAGGAATTCTGTTTTATGACAAAATGGATCATACAATTCTTGCAAAAGGCCCTCTTGCTATGGAAGTTAAGGTTTAGAACATGTTTGTTTTGATATCATGTATAAATGCACGAACTTAAAAAAACATTTAAAAATGGCGTTTTTCATAGCACATGGTCGTTTTTAAGCCTTTGAAGCCTTGTGAACACCACAAGATTGATTGTTACACAACGATGCAAGGTCAGATTAAACCGAGAAAAAGAGCTTATCTTTAACATATGCTTTGCATTAAATCTATAAGTCATAAATCATAGCTTACTGTAGATTTAAAAACGATTTCCAGTTTATTTTGTTTTGATATTCACTTTAAATCGCTAAATGGCTAGTATGAAATGACCTTGTTTGAATTCCAATAGACGTCTTACAGATAAGGAATATCTGGTGCATGTTTACGGTATACGGTTACGGTTAGTTTACTGTTTGTTAAAAAGAGAGATAATGAGAGAGTACAACACGTGACCAGCTCACAATTTGCAACCCTTAATATACTGGAGAGAGTACAACATATCAACGGTACTATAATTTACCTTTCCAAAAACTGTAGTGGAATTTTCAGTTTTCACACCCTTAAGTTTTTTCTTTATTTCTGCTGATGTTTCTGTTGCACAGTTTTATTTACAGGTAAAGAGTGATTGTGATACTTATAATACAGATTTAAAAAAAATTTGAGAGCTCTTGCTAAGGCATGTCCTTGTCAAAAATAATTCCCGTTTTTCAGACAATCTTGGACAAAAAATAGTGGACTTTTTTTGAAAAATGCCCCTTCAATCCACCCCCCAGATCAATGTTGCCTTGAGTTTGGTTTCACTTCTGGCCTGAAAATCACTTGGTTAATAACTTTGATAATGGGGGGCGAGGAAAAACAGTGTAGTCCACTGGTATTTTGTCCAAGATTGTAACAAGTGAAGACAATCTGCTGGAGCTCCAGCCCAGACACGACAACAGTATTCAATGCAAGGACGAATGGCTGATTTATATAGATAAAGAATGCTTTCTGGTGTGAGATATTTCTTTGCACGAATGAGAGATCCAACCTTCATCAAGGCTGATTTAGCGATGGATTTAATGTAGCCTCTCCAGGAAAGGTCCTTAGACAAAGTGATGCCTAACATACGATAGGAATCACTCTCTGGTAATTCAAAATCATTCATGGATATGGATGTAAGGAAGGGTTTGTGGTATTTGTTTAAAGAATCCAGCTTCGTCTTGGAGGTGTTAAAGGTTATAAGCCATTTATTTATTCCCCCCCATTCTACTACTGAGCGAAGATCGTACTCAAGATCAGCAGCCATTTCGACCTTCTCAAAGACTGCTACTGAGCCTTTAGAGCAAGAATACAAGTTGGCTAAGAATATGATCTGGTAGATCATTGATGAGTAAAAGAAAGAGTGTTGGACCAAGAACAGAGCCTTGAGGGACACCGGCATTGATAGAATAGCTAGTTGATGATTGACCATTTAATACAACACGATTACTGAGAAAAGAGGAGATAATGTCATACATACATCCAGAAACACCATAGGCAGAAAGCTTTTTTAGGAGCGTGCAAGCCATACCTTGTCAAATGCCTTGGGTATATCCAAAGCAATAGCTCGTGTTTCACCACTGACATTCAAAGCCTTATAGAAAAGTTCAGAAATAACAGTAATGAGGTCAGCTGTCGATCTTCCAGATCGAAAACCATATTGGAAGTCAGAGTGCAGGTTAGCTGAGTCCAGATGCTTAACCAAGGCACTGTTGAGCAAAGATTCAATAACCTTGCTTAAAACAGGCAGAAGACTAATGGGACGATAGTTACGAGGGTCAGATCTTTCACCTGAAAACGAGAATTACAGATGGAAATTTCCAAGAAGAAGGAAAAAAAGACTCTTTTAAACATTTTTGATAAAGCTTTGACACCGTCAGGACCAGTGGATTTGGATGGATCAAGACCAGCAATAATAGCAGCCACCTTAGAAGGAGTAATACTGCAATCATCAACTAGGCTATCAGTTCTTGATTGAAAATCAGGGAGAGGATGCCCTGCATCGGCAATGGTGGGGTTAGAACTAAGTTGTTTGGCAAAGAGCTCTGCTTTGTCCTTGGCAGTAGTTAGCACTTCTGGTCCATTGAAGAGAGGTGGTATATATGACTTAACGCTGCTTCTGACACTCGTGATGATGCGCCAAAAGTCACGGGAGCTAACTTTCTGATCAGTAATTAGATCATGGACTCTGTTGGTAGGCGGATTTTGCATCCCTCAATACAGCTTTACACCTATTGCGAGCTGTTGTAAACAGCCGCTTATTTACAGGAGTTTGAGTCCGCTGATACTGATGAAATTCCGGTGTGCAATAGCCGCCGCACAGACGGAAGAGTACCAAGTTGATGAGTGTGGTTTCATTTGGTATTTTCTAGATGGTATAAAGGCATCGATACCAGCCTGGAGCCCAGATGAAACGTCAGCAGCACAAACGTCTGCCTTTTCCCAAGGAACATCGCAAATAAAATCCCGAAAGCTGTCCCAGTCACCTCTATCATGGCTGAAGAGAGGACGGTGTATTGGTGACTCTTGGGCTGCTTTAAAATGTAAAGAAAGATTAGCAGATACAAGATCTGAAGTTCCCAAAGGAGAGCTTTGCGAGACTTGGCAAATAAATCCAGAACGATTCACTTGATCAGATATGCGAATGGGGAAATTGACTAGTTGGGTAAGAGATTGGAATAGTGCAAAGCCAAAGGTTTCAATCCCAGCAGCATTAATACCATTTGAATGCTTAAGCCAATCTTTGTGATTGGCTGGATTTGTGAATGCTTTAAATTTCGTTTCAATTGGGCGCAACAAAGAGTTCTTGCCACAATTGGCAGGCCCTGTAATGAGAATATTACGGTATTTCCCTCTACCTTACTCCAGAAGATTGCGAAGTGCAGCTGCGAAAATATCCGGATATATTGTTATTGTTGCTGTTATTTTGCAGCACTTCTAATGCTGCTTCAAACCACTTTCCACCACAACCATCAATGCAATTTCCCTTTTCAAACTCACGGATTAGATCCATCCTCATTTTTGTTTGGCGTGTAAGAACTTCCTCTGCATGTGCCATCTTCCACGTTGTATCCACCATATCTTACTGTGCCTTAGATGTATGGGTATAACAATAGTTAGATAGGTCGATTTTGCCTTCACGTTTTTGCATCGATGCCAGTGCCAAAAGCTCAGTGTCCATCTTAATCTTGTTTTTTAAACAAAATTCCCCTGCAGCTGCACTGAGTCTCTTTGGCTTTGATTTTTTGAACCACAACTTCCATCAACTGCTGTTTTTTCCCACACTTTTCCCTATATGCCTTAATGCACTGTTTTGTTTTGTCGATAGAGCTTAGGCCATGTTCAGATGCCCAGCTGAATGGTAAACATCCGTGTCCTCTTTTGTTACATACTTGTATGTAGTATAATAGGTATTTGGATGTTTGTTAAAAATATCGCTCCTTACTGGTCCCCACATTTTGGAGCCAGTTAACTTGATTGCAACATAGTAGTGTTGACCTCCATTTTTATGACTTTCCAGGCAACAAGCCTACTGTCGTATTTTCACTTTGCTTGTTTTATTAAAAGATCTTTCGACTGCTTCGCCAAATGATTTTCGAGTTGCAAATTTAGTTAAGTCTGCTTGGCTATAGGTTACTTCTTGTTGGCTCCAGACATATTCTTATTGTTTTATTATTTATATAGAGCTACGGATAAAAAGATATACCTTTTATGTAATATAAGGACTTTCTAAAAAATTATTTATTTTCAAAAACACCAAAAATAAAATGGATCTGTCTACACATCTTGAAATAAGGGTGAATCTTGTTTTCAAAGATGTTCTTTAGAGGAGCATAACCTCTACAATAAACCTTTTACTAAAGTCTTGTTCTTCTTTGTGTTGATTATTCACCACAATCTTTTTAATAAAAATAGCTAGCTTTTTTTGAACTGGTGAAAAAGTGGATTCTCCCCCTCCCTTTTTAAAGACAGTTGAAATGCAGCAGGGTGAACATTTTGTTTATGCGGCAGAAGAGTATAGTTAGCTATGTACTATCAGGCCTCTCCAAGCCCAAGGCCAACCACAAGGGCCACACATTTCTATACCAGGAGGAAAAGTATTCATAAAAACTGTTTCAGCTATTAAGCCTTAATAGTACTACAATCAAGTGTATAATATTTAAGAAAAACGTTCAGAAACACTATTTTTTGCTAGTACTATAATTTACAAGTAAAAAGGGGAAATAATAAAAAATAAGTTAAAAAATAAAAAATAAAAATAGCTAGTATAAAATGGTC